>VZQC01012267.1:86420-200397 GCA_009823505.1 Rhizomys pruinosus | reverse complement strand
TTCTAGTTTGTCTTCCATTGCTGTGACAAAACACTCTGACCGACACCAACTTGGGGAGGAAAGGGTTTATTCAGCTTACATCTCCTGGGTCACAGTTCATCACTTAGGGAGCCCAAGGCAGGAACTCAGGGCAGGAACCTGGAGGCAGGAGCTGAAGCACAAGCCATGGAGGAATGCTGTTCACTGGCCTGCTCCCTGGCTCATACCCAGCCCGCCTTCTTATACCATACACAACAACCTGCCCAGGGTGGCACCACTCTTGTGGGCTGGGCCCTCCCACACTGCTAGACCATCAAGACAATACTCTACAGATGTGGCCACAGGCCAATCCAATGGAGCCAATTCCCCAACTGCGGCTCCCTCAACCCAGTTGTGTCAAGTTGACACTAAAGCTATCCAGCGCAAAAGTGTTGTGAAATAGGTTCAGAAAAAAAACTTATTGCTGTATAGAATCAGGTAAATACCAGTTCTACCTCAGCATATAAAATTTGAACATCAGGAAATTCCTTAGAGTTGTGTTCATTTCAGGTTTGGTGTACTCTTTTTACATTTCTTTTTATTTCATGAGTATGAATTTTTTGCTGAAATGCATGTGAGTGCCTGATAGGAAGGCAGCGAGACTGCCAGACCCCTTAGGCCTGGAGTTGAGTTCTCAGCATGTTAAGAGCCATGATGCGGGTGCTGGGAACAATCCAAGAGCAGGAAGTGCTCTTAACCAACACTCTAATCCCTTGGTCCAATCTATATTAGAGTGAAAATTGTTAAGGGCTATTTGTGCTGAGAAACTGACTCTGGAAGTGAGGAATCCATCCAGCACCCCACAAATTCAGACCCAAGCAAGTTATTCTCAGTGTCCTGTAAGGCTGATTGTTTGAGGAAGGGCTAACCCCCATCTCCCCCCAACCTCCCCCACACCTCTAACTCTGTGCCAGGGAAGGAAGAGAAAAAACACCCTGTTCTTGAAAATAGCAAGACGGTAAGCCACTTCCATACTATGATCAGGAGACACAAAGTAATGGAATGGAATGGAAAAGAAGCCAGATGTTTATCAATGAAAAGAAGCTCCTTCACTGAGAGAAAACTCAACTGGGAACTCCTGCTGTATGTTTCAAAATTCCCAGTCACCTTAGGCTAGATATTGCAAGCACCTGATATGTTCTCTGTGTTGTGATTTGTTCCTTTACATGGAAACCTCACAGGAATTGAAACTTAACCACTTAAAACTGTAAATTTTAGCATGTTGCTTTAACAGGGCTTTCCCAGTCAGTGTTAGGTGGATGTCTCTAAGCCTCTAGCCTGATAATGCTTCCTTTCTGCTGTTATTTTTTTATTTTTATTTCTTTGGTCTTTTCCAGACAGGGTCTCCCTGTAGCCCCAGCTATCCTGGAACTCACTCTGTAGACCAGACTGGCCTTGAACTCACAAAGATCTGCCTGCCTTTGCCTCCCGAGTGCTAGGATTAAAGGCATATGCCACCACGCCTGGCGCAATACACTCGTAAATAAAAATAAAATAATAAAATATTTAGTTGAGGCCAGGTGAGACTACAGGAAGACCCTGTCTCAAAAAGACAATAAATAAATAACTATTTAATTGAGAGATAGAGAGCATGAGAGAGTGAGTGCAGGTGTAGGCCTATATAGAGAGCATGAGAGAGTGAGTGCAGGTGTAGGCCTGGGGAGTCATGTCCTGTGGCATGTGTTGGTCACAGGACAACTTTGTGGAGTCAGTTCTCACCGACCTTTACATGGTCCCAGGGCTCAAACTCAGGATGCTAGGCTTGGCAGCAGGCACTTTACCAGCTGAGTCATCTTACCAGTTCCTATTTATTTATTTATTTATTTATTTATTTACTTTTTGAGACGGGGTCTCCCTGTAGCCCCAGCTGACCTGGAACTCACTATTATGTAGACCAGACTGGCCTTGAACTCACAGAGATCTGCCTGCCTCTGCCTCCCAAGTGAGATTAAAGGCGTGCACCACCACGCCCGGCCTTTCTGCTGTTATTTATTCTTTCACTTGAAAGCCTCATATGAGGAGGACATGCTGTTCTGCCTAGGAATCTTCATCAGGAATGCCAGCTGACTTGCCTTAGTGAGGCTTCCCCAGTAGATTTCTGATGGA
The DNA here is from genome assembly GCA_009823505.1 of Rhizomys pruinosus. Lineage (NCBI taxonomy): Eukaryota > Metazoa > Chordata > Mammalia > Rodentia > Spalacidae > Rhizomys > Rhizomys pruinosus. The sequence continues at coordinate 198,273 of VZQC01012267.1, read as the reverse complement.
ATTTTGAGCATCCAATTTGATGGCTTGCTATTATCTATCTATCTATCATCTATCTATCTATCTATATATCATCTATGTATCTGTCATCTATCTATCTAGCTCACCTTGCTATTTATCCATTTACTTTGTCTTATAGTTACTAAGCTACCTACCTATCATCTATCTATCATCACTTTATTTATCTGCTTGCCTGTCTCTTACTATTTATTCCTTTACTTTGGCTTACTGTAGAGTTACTAAACTCACTTGTTCAAAACTGAAAGCATGGCTGTCATAGATCATATTCTGGATTATGCAGAGCAACTTGGTTATCATATTGATCTTGAAAAACCATTCTTTTAAAAGAGTCACTACCAGTCATAAATTATGCAAAAGATGGCAATGCATGTATATGAGTATAATTACATACACATATGATGAATAGGCATGTCAAAAAATAGCTCAGCCAGCTGTGATGGATCTTGCCCTTTATTCCAGCACTATAGAAGCACAGGTGGGCCTCCAAAGAGAGAGACCATTCTGGTCTACAAAGAGAGTTCTACACAGGGCTACATAGTGAGACCCTGTCTCAAAAGAAAAAAGTAATCTCATTAAGCGACAATAGATTTTGTTCTTCAGGTTTTAGGAATTTTTGCCAACAGATATTTGTCCCACATAAAAAGAATTCTATGATCTTTACAGTACTTCGTTATCACACAAAAACCCATTTAGGATCAATGGCTCTGCACTGAGTGACACATAAAATTAACTTAAAATTTTCACAGTTTAATAGTTGAGAGTTTGATTAATATAATCATTAATCTTGAGACCATCCAACAGCTTTTCCTTTAAACATCTTCAGCTTCCTTGGATTTGAGTTGGGAGGTGCAGTAGAGTTCAAATAATTTAAAAAAGGAATACTGGAACTGGAGAGACAGCCTAGCGGTTAAGATCACAGACTGCTCTTGCAGAGGACCCAGGTTCGATCCCAAGCACCCACATGGCGGCGGAGAACCGTCTGTAACTCCAACTCCAAGAGAACTCCAGTTCCAGGGAAATCCGAGACCCTCTTCTGACCTCCGTGGCATTGCAGGACACAGGTGCACAGACCTACATGCAGACAGTACATTCATACACATACAAAAATAAATAAAATTTAAAAAAGGGATACTGAGAAAACAAACTCCAGAATGTTCTAAAAAACAAAAGGATATTCAGATTGCTAGGTGTCAGTGAGGTGTCTCCGTGCAGCCAACATTAAGATTGGTTTTCATTTATTTAGTTAGTTTGGGGTAAGACTTGATGCCATGCTCATTTATTGCATACAGATTTACCCATATTTTGAATGCCAATAATTATGGGGATTATATCTTGTTTAAGTTTCATAGCCAAAAGTAAAACTAACATAAAAATCTCTGACATACACTTATATGATTCACACCTTTAGTAAATGTCTCACATGGAGATCTGTACACACTAAGAAAATTCCTGGAAAAGAATTCCACAGCAATGAATGAAATAGGAGAAAATCTTAACACACAGTACTTAGTGACATTTGACTACCATAAGGCATTTGTAATAGAATGTCAATTTAAATACTCTGATATTGGGGGGGGGAGGTGCCAAGGTGCTTGCTGGAGCTCAAAGGACAACTCAGGTGTCTTCCTCACTTTCTACCTTGTTTAAACTCAGGCCTCTTTGTATTTTTGCACTGCGTACTCCAGGCTACATGACCTATAGGTTTCCAAATATTCTCTTGCCTCCTCTTACATCTTAGCCATGTTGGTTTTGGCTGTGCTCTTCTATCACTGTCTTTTGCAGATTCAGCAGATTTACTTTCTCAATTTTTCAAGCTTGTGCTTTGAGCTCTTTACCTAGTGAGCCATCATATCTGCAGCCCACATGTTTAGGGTGTTCTTCACATTGTGAAAACTGTGAAGAGCTTTTACTCTAGTGAATATCAATGAGTTCTTTGAAAGGGTGATGAAAAGGCCTTTATTGACCCAAAGACCACACACTCCAATTTCAGAAAACGTTTATAACGTTTAGAAGAAAAATTTGTCACACTTATTATCATTCCATTGCAATCTGTCCTTTGTAAAGTTGTGGAATGGGCCTGGTTTACACTTACACTGCTATAGAGGCATGGCAGACATGCCTTTGCCTTTTATCAACAAGGGATTGGGGTGATCACTATATTTTGTCCGGGTGGCATGTGTCACAAGGTTTTTTTTTGTTTGTTTTGTTTTTTAAGTTAAAGTGTTTTGGGCAACAGGATCCTATTCAAGGTATTTGTGGTGGTTTGAATGAGAGTGTTCCCCATAGGCTTTAAGTATTCAGACATTTTGTCCCCAGTTGGTGGCACTGTTTTGGGGGATCTTAGAAGGTGTGGCCATGCTGGAGGAAGTACGTCATTGGGGGCGGGCTTAGTGAGTTCAACAAGCCTTGCAGTCTCCAGTCTCTTCCTCTCCACTTCCTGTGCTCATCAGAAGATGTGAACTTTGGCTTTCTGCTCCAGCCCTGGCCACCATGCCTCCCTGCCACATTGGACTTTAATTCCCTGGAATCATCAATCATAAGCTCAAATAAACTCTTCCTTTTATAAGTTCCCTTGGTCATGGTGGTTTTATCACAGCAACAGAACAGTGACTAATACAGTATTAGTCATATATTTTTTAGGTGGTCCACTTTTTCTCCAGTGCTAAGTTCTCTTGTATCTACTCCTCAGAATCAGGTTTTAGATCCATGACTATAGCCTCAGAGAACTGGGGTAAGGAGTAGCAAGGGTACATTCTGGCTATCTTTATAGTCTAGGTGGGACATTTAGGGAATACCTCTCAGTGGCATAACTTACCTTTTACTTACATATAAGAGACATGGGATTCTTTTGCCCCTCCTGATTCTGGAATTTTGGAGGGTAGAGCTGGAAATTTGGAGGGTTTGCATTCAACAATGTTTCCTAAATGGTTTTGTTAGAAAAGTAACTACTTACTAGTTCAGAGGAAAAGCCTGAATACGCTTAAGCATCATTTTACCTATGATGTCAGGAGATGCCTGAGTGCTTTGTTGGCCATCTACAACTACTTCAGTGGCAATCCCATCACGGACTTGGGTAGCATGAATTATAATTTATTATATTTATTAATTATATTTATTAATTATAATTTATTTATTTCAGGCACAACTATCACTGGAGTTGAAGGTCCACCATCAGTCACACTGGAGACTTTGACAAAGACCTTCACCCGTGACTTTACTTATTCCAAGGGAGAAAGGAACTATTTTATTTTAGAATTTCTTTTTTATTTTTGGTCTTTTCAAGACAGGGTCTCCCTGTAGCCCCAGCTGTCCTGGAACTCACTCTGTAGACCAGGCTGGCCTTGAACTCTCAAAGATCCGCCTGCCTCTGCCTCCCAAGTGCTAGGATTAAAGGCGTGTGCCACCACGCCCGGCCTAGAATTTCTTTAACAGTATCTCTTTCCCTCTCGTTTACATCAGCTGTGGCTAATCACTACTCCTCTGGAGCCTTCACTTTTGGCTTTCTGTGAGGGAACAGGCACTAGTCAAGGAATGACATCATTTTGAGGGCTTGAGCTATCAACTGGGCTTGTGTACTTATAATCATTTTTGCTGGGCCATTTGGACTATCTTATTTTATTTTGCTGAAAACTCCAAAACACCACCACATTTCAAAGTTAACTTAGAGGGTATGGGTCCTATTGAAAACTAACATATTCTTAACACCCAGGGTAGGCTAATGAATTAAATGTCTAGGAATAGACTGCATTTCCTAGGATAAACTTTAATCACAAAGAGCATCCGAACTTTAGATACTAGCTAATAAGCACCTAAATTTTAGGTACTACTAGCTTATCCATTATAAACCTCTTCATAACTTCCTGAGACCTACAGCAACTTGAACTTTTCTGGTTTGACATCACTTTCCCCTTTCTCCATTTTGGAACAATCCATATTTTAAGGACGGAAGTACTGTACAAAATCCTCACTTAAAAAGCATTAGTCTTGCCAGGCGTGGTGGTGCACACCTTCAGTCCTAGCACTCAGGAGGCAGAGGAAGGCAGATCTCTGTGAGTTCAAGGCCAGCCTGGTCTACAGTGTGGGTTCCAAGACCCTGTCTCAAAAAAAAAAAAAAAAAGCATTAGTCTTTCGTTTTGAATTATTTCTATGAAAAAATATGTATCATTCCTACAACTTATTTTATATATTTCCATCCTTATTTAATGGTTTACTTCCCTTATTTTTCCTTTTCCTTTTTAAAATGTAGAAAATATTTCAATTTTTTTTTTTTTTTTTGGTCTTTTCAAGACAGGGTCTCCCTGTAGCCCCAGCTGACCTGGAACTCACTCTGTAGACCAGGCTGGCCTTGAACTCACAAAGATCCGCCTGCCTGTGCCTCCCAAGTGCTAGGATTAAAGGCTTGTGCCACCACGCCTGGATTGAAAATATTTCACTTTTAATACAATAGTAATGTTCCAATGAAGGCACAACCATTTGTATATGAAATATAGGCAAAACAAATGAACTGTTTTGGAGACATTATTTATTTTCACGATAAGCTTGAATGAATCCATTTATCTGTGATATAAGTTCTTTTTTAAACAAACACTCCAAAAGTGTTTTTGTTAAAAGGAATTTATTTCTCCGGTCCAGTGGATGTGCTGCACCGGATCCAATGCAGGTGATCTGCTTCCCACAGAAGAACATGGACAATGGAAGAGCACCAGCCATTATTAATGTTTCTCTACAACCCACCATAGTAACAGAAACTATGCAACAAAGAATACTGTAGAGGAACCAAACCAAAGGAATCTGTATGTGCCAAGAAATGGGATTCAGCAGGATAACTTACACAGCAGTAATAGTAGATCCTCAAGGCTCATGTGCACAACAGAGAGGCTGACAACACAGAAACCGCTCAGTCCACAAAGCTGGATCCTCAGCAGGTCCATTCTGAGACCAAAGACCTAAAACTACCAAGAGTGGGCAGCTATTAAGTCCATGTTCTAAGGCCAGTGGCACCACAGTCTGTCACTGGAGGATGATAGCAACACTAACAGCAGTCACAGCAATAGGCACACTCAGCAGAGGAAGAAAAAAGAAAATACAAGCAGACAGGAAACATTGCTTTTTCCTCAGACACCTTTATATCCACAGCAAGTGCTAAGATGCCAATCACGAATTTGGCTTGTTCTCAGTTGAAGCCTGGCTGATGGACACACATATAATTCATCCCTAAGAGATTGGCAAACGCACCAATAGGATATTTGACAGTGAGTTATAATCCACAACTGAAATTAAGTCTTTTTTTTTTTTTTGGTCTTTTTGAGACAGGGTTTCCCTTTAGTCCCATCTGACCTGGAACTCACTACGTAGACCAAGCTGGCCTTGCACTCACAGAGATCTGCCTCCCTCTGCCTCCCAAGTGCTGGGATTAAAGATGTGTGCCACCATGCCTGGCCCCTGAAATGAAGTCTTATAAAAGGATTAACACCTTTACATTTCTAGGGATTTCTTGCCATGAGCTATTTGATATTCAAAGAACACTGTGCTGTATAACTGCTTTACCATGTAATTATAGCCAAGCATGATATCTAAAGGCATTATTCACACACATAGGGTTCTTAGGCACAAGGAATTTTTCCATGTAACTGGAAGGAACTGTGAAATCTAAAGGCTTTTCCACATTCTTTACATTGATTGAATGATTGGAGTCCATCTGTCTGTCCCCTCCCCCCACCCTGCCTTCTACGAGGGCTTTTGTCCATTTTTACCACATCGTTTACATTCAGGTTTCTCCAGTATGAAATTTTTTCATGTTTTTGAGGTCTCCAAAGTCTTTACCATAGTTTACATTACATTTCTAGGTTTTTCATTAGCATTTTGTTTTGTTTTGTTTTTGGTCTTTTTGAGACAGGGTCTCCTTGTAGCTCCAGCTGGCCTGGAATTCAGAAAGATCTGCCTGCCTCTGCCTCACGAGTGCTGGGATTAAACATGTGCACCACCATGCCCAGCATTTTCTTTAATATAATAGAACTGTGACATCTAAAGGCTTTACCATACGCTTTAAAGTTTTACTAGAGTATGGATTGTTTCACTTCACTAAAGAGGAGTGTGATGTCTAAACCTTTACCAAATTGTTCATTCATAGGGTTTTTTCTAGTACAAAATATTTCATGTAATTGAAAGTAACTGTGGCTTCCAAAGGGTTTACCACATATTTTATATTCATAGGGTTTGTTTTCTATGATCAATTTTTTTCATGTTTTCGATGTGTAAAGGTTTTATCACATTTTTTATATTCACAGGACTTTTCTCTAGTATGTATTCTGTCGTGAGACTCAAGATAATGGTAACGTGTAAAGGCTTTACCACATAGTTTTACATCTATTGGGCTTTTTTTCCAGTATGATATTTTTCATGCTTTTTAAGATAACGATGGCATGTAAAAGCTTTCCCACACTGTTTACAGTCATACTGTTTTTCTAAGGTATGAATATTTTCATGCCTTCGAAGATCACTGTAACATCTAAAAGCCTTACCACATCGTTTACATTCATAAGGTTTTTCTCCAGTATGAATTTTTTCATGTTTTTGAAGATAACTGTGATGTGTAAAGGTTTTACCACATTTTTTACATTCGTAAGGTTTTTCTCCAGTATGAATTTTTTCATGTATATGAAGGCTGTTATGCCGTGTAAAGGCTTTACCACACTGCTGACATTCATAGTGTTTTTCACCAGTATGAGTATTTTCATGTTTTCGAAGATCACTGTGATATGTAAAGGCTTTACCACATAGTTTACATTCATAGGGTTTTTCTCCAGTATGAATTTTTTCATGTGATTGAAGATTATAGTATTCTCTAAAGGCTCTGCCACATTGCTTACATTCATAGGGTTTTTCTCCAGTATGAATTTTTTCATGTCTGTGAAGATAACGGTGATATGTAAAGGCTTTTCCACATTGTTTACATTCAAAAGGTTTCTCTCCATTATGTTTTTTTTCATGAGTTTGAACACAAGGATCATACCTAAAGACCTTACCACATGGTTTACATTCCCTGGGTTTTTCTGCAGTAGGAATTTTTTCACATAACTTGAGACTACCGTGCCAGCTAAAGATCTTACTACATTGTTTACCTTCATAGCATTTTTCTCGAGTATGAATTTTTTTGTGTCTATGAAGATGACTGAGACTTGTAAAGTCTTTTCCACACTGTTGACATTCATAGGGTTTGGCTCCAGTATGAATCCTTTCATGTCTCTGAAGTTGGCTGTAACGTCTAAAGGCTTTACCACATTGTTTGCATTCCTTAGATTTTACTACAATATGATTTTTTTCATGTCTTTGAAGATTGCCATCATGTCTAAATGCTCTACCACAATGTTTACATTCCTTTGGTTTTTCTCCAGTATGAATTCTTTCATGCACTTTAAGATTATTGAGTTGTCTAAAGGCCTTATCACATTGTTTACATTCGTAGGGTTTTTCTCCAGTATGAATTCTTTTATGCAGCTGAAGACTAGTATGATTCCTAAAGGTCTTGAGACATTGTTTACACTCATAGGGTTTTTCACCTGTATGAATTCTTTCATGTAACTGTAAGGAACTAGGAAATCTAAAGACTTTACTACATCGTTTACATTCATAGGGCTTTTCACCACTATGAATTCTTTTGTGTCCTAGAAGAGAAGTGGATGAACACAAATATTTACCACATATATTACATTGATACTTTCTTACAGTTTGAGCTTCTCCTTGTGTGTTACATGAATTTGCCTCAACAGAGGTCTTTCTACATTCCTTATATTGATAGAGTTTCTTTGCATTGTGTTTTTCTTGATGTATTCCCAATGAACTTGGTAAACCAAAAGGTTTTTTAAAACAAGTCTTAGATTTAGCAGTTCCATTGACCAGGCGGGTTTTCATAGATCTTTGACAGCTTGTGAGAGAGTTAGAATTCTCTGGCTTGTTTCCATATTCCTCATGCTCAGATGGTTTATGTTGAGAGTGAGGGGTAGGATGGTTATTAAGGGGTGAAGGACGCATGGAAACCTTTTCACGTACATTGCTTCCACTTGGTGTTCTCTCCGTCAAAAATTTGACACACACATTTGCTATGCAAGTAGAAGTTTCTCCATCCTGACGATCTTCTTTTTGTTTACAGATTGTCTTAAACATGGAACTTCTGTAAAAAAAAAAAAACAGTAAGTATATCAGTAATAGTCAATTTATTACTGAATATTTATTTGAATATTATTATAAAATGTAGGTCATACACTGTTCCAAAAATCAGGTAAACTATATGACTTCTACCATATTTGAATGGTCTGACACTAAATGGCATGACGACTTAATAATATGTCTCCCACAGAGGTATGATAAAAGGAAAACACAAGTAACATTCTTAAACTGTAGTACAAGTTATATTCCATAATGATAAATAAATTTAAAGTTATGCTATTTGTTCTGTTTGTTTTATTCAGACAATCACATTCAAATTCCTTCATTGGGGGACTGGGAAGATTGCTTAGTGGTTACACTCAGTTGCTGCTTTCCTAGAGGACCAGAGTTAAATGCCAATGCCCACGTTGGGCAGCTCACAACTTCTTGTAATTCAAATTCCATGAATTCAGTACTCTTTTCTGGCCTCTGTGGACACCTGCACAAAAGTTTGTATATACATAGCCAAACCCCCTACTCCCCAGAAACACACACACCCACACACACACACACACACACACGCACACACACACACATGCACACACACAAAGATAGATAGAGAAATACAAATATACACATAATAAAAAAAATAAATATGGGGCCGGAGAGATGGCCTAGCAGTTAAGAGCGCTGACCACTCTTGCAGAGGGCCTGGGTTTGATTCCTAGCACCCACATGGCAGCTAAGAACCATCTTTAACTTCAGTTCCAGGGGAATCTGACACCCTCTTCTGACCTCTGCAGCACTGCGCGACACAGGTGCACCAACCTACATGCAGACAGTACATTCATGCACATAAAAAATAAATAAAATTTAAAAAAAACATGACATTGCTTTGTGTTTAGAAAATAAATAAATGTTAGGAAAATTTGCTTCCCCCTTTGCATGTAAATTACCTTAGATTTCTTCCATATCCCTTATAATGGTCTTCAATATTCTGGTCTTCCCATTTGTGGCCTAAAATATAGTCAAAATTTACGGTGTATTAGAAATTAATGAAAAACTAATTGCTAGCTCTAGTGCATATTGAATCATGATTGATTCATAGACCACATTCATTTCTTTTCATATTTCAAATCACAGATGATCATCAATACACAGAAACACTTGTTGCCGAAGTTATGAAATAAAGGTATTATATTCATACCAATAGCATTGAGGTTCCTGCAGGTTTCCAGCATCACATCTCTGAAGAGCTTCTTCTGAGAAGGATCCAGCAGAGCCCACTCTTCCTGGGTGAAGCTCACGGCAACATCCTCAAAGGTCACAGAATCCTAAACATTTCATATACTGAATTGATAATGCATTCATACAATTCTGAGCTATCCACACATTTCTTTCATAATTCAGCAATGCTTTAGAAAGGAAAGAACACAGCCTTCTTATTATTGGGCCCGACACATAGGTTGTGCTGCTCCAATTCTCCATAGTTCATTTCTGTTTCCTGTCTTAAGAGAGTTCTACCACCTGTTGTAGAATACACTGTTGATATTAGCATGTAAAAGCCTGCTTGTCCTTAGAGATTCCTGCTCACAGTGTTGAAATTTTGATGGCATGAAGAAATTTAACATTATAGTAGATTACATGACTATAAATGAAAAGTTACTCATAACGATTCACAAACTTTATGGAACATTATGAACCCCTGTCCTCTCATTCTAAACATCTATTAATCTGTTCCAATCTCACAGAGATAATTATAGAATCACCTCTCTGGTGGCCCCAAATAATAATAGGCATTGAGTGTAATGAGCTTCCCTGGTGGGCACAGTTTCACACAGGCTGTCACAACTTGTTAAATGGGAAAATTAGCTCATTTTAATGTGCTCACAGAAGAAATCATTTATATGTTGTAAGCACAAATTTGACCAAGTAACAAATATTATATATGATCAATATTTAAAGATCCTAAAAATACATTTTATGGGTAGTGTCAAGTAAAAATGGAGCAAGTTTAAAGATATTGTGTGCTTAGAAAGAACTCAGTGAGCCAGTTATGTGGGCACACATGCATAATCCCAGCTGCATAAGAGGATGGCAAGGAGGGGTCACTTTAGTCTGGAAGTCCAAGTCAGCCTATGCAACACAGCAAAACACCAAGATCCAGAGGCAAGGAGTAAAGGAAAAAGGAGGAGAGTGAGGCAGGGAGGAGGAAAGGGAGGAAAGAGGGGCGGCAAGAAAGAGGGACGGCAGGAAAGAGGAGCGGCAGGAAGAAGTGCACTGTTAGCAAAACTCATGCCTTCCTTGTTACACTTTTAGAAAATCTTCTGAATCTCCAAAATACATGTTTGTTTTTTGTCTTTTTTAGACAGGGTCTCCCTGTAGCCCCTGCTGGCCTAGAACTCACTATGTAGACCAGGCTGGCCTTGAACTCACAGAGATCCACCTGCTTCTGCCTCCTGAGTGCTGTGATTAAAGGCGTGCACCACCATGCCTGACCAAAATACACATTTTTGAAATCATCAAATATTATACTTCCAAACTGGCAAATCATAACAAATATCAGTCTTATGAATCATGGTGGCACATGCCTTTAATCCCAGGACTCCAAAGGCAGAGACAGCTTGAGTTCCAGGTCAGCCAGGGCTACACAGTGAGACTCCCCCTTCTCTCTCTTTTACACATACACACACACACACACACACACACACACACACACACCAACCACACACAACTGTGACATAGCTGTTCTCAGTCAAAAAAAAATTGAAACTTAAAAGAAAACCAGAGCCAGACCCATGCCATTCTGCACAAATATCTGCAAATTACTTCTTAGATCAGTGGTGCCATACAGGCCCAGGCACTCTCAACACAAACGAGTTAAACTCTTCAATTTCTTTCCAAACAAAATGACCTGAACCACACCAGGATACTAGATACAGGTTCTAATCTGAGAGAATCACAGTTGGCCAGGCCTTGACTTCCCCAGAAGACTTCTCCACATGACCGATATGAAAGTAGTGACTTTGTAAAGACAGGTCACCTCCAAGTCAGTCCAGCTTACTATCCAGGCACTCAATAGGTGGCTCCAAAATTAAACTGGGTTTCACCTTTTTGAGGCAGAAACCCACTGTTCAAAACAGGATGCCACAGCTTAGTACTGAGTCAAGTCTCTTTCAGATAATTGGGAGCTCTGTCACATGCACACCTGCCTTTGAGTTAAACAACACCATAAATCAAATTGGATGTTACAGATATCTACACAGAACATTCTACCCCAAAACCAAACTCAGCCACCCATGGAACTTTCTCTAAAAATTGACCACATATTAGGACACAAAGCAAGTCTCCAAAAATTTATGATAATCGAAATATCATTTGGTATGTTGCCACACCACAAAGGAATAAAGCTAGATATCAACAATAATAAAAATGGAGAAAAGTACAGAAATTCATGGAAGCTAAACAATACACAACAGAACGAAACATAGATCATGGGAGACAGGAAATTAAAAAATTCTTAGAAGTGAATGAAAATTAAAATATAACATATCATACTGTGGGACACAATGCAGGTAGTCCTAAGAGGAAAACTTATACCATTAAGTACCTACATCAGAAAATTAGAACATCTCATATAAAATAAATTAATGACTCACCTAACCTGAAATCCTTGGAAAACCAAGAACCAACACCTAAAAAGAGTAGATGGGAAGAGATAAATAAAACGAAGGCAGAAATTAATAAACTAGAAACGAAGAAAACAATACAGAGATGAAGATCAATGAAATTAAAAGTCAGTTCTTTGAAAAGCTTAATTAAGAATGACAGATATGGGCTACAGGGAGACCCTGTCTCAAAAAGATTAAAAAAAAAAAAGAAAGAAAAGAATGACAGATAACCAGAAGCCAGATACTAGAAACAACCTAGATGTCCATCAACTGCTGAATGGGTAATGAAGGTGTGGTACATATACACAATGGAGTATTATTCATCTCCTAAAAAACAAAATTATGAAATTTGCAGGGAAATGGATAAAACTGGAAACAATCATCCTGAGTGAGATAACCCCGACAGAGAAAAACAAATGTCACATGTACTCTCTCAAATCTGGACACTAGCTTTGAAATCCTAGATACACGTTTCAATCTGAAATTTCAGAGAAGTCAGCAAACTAATAAAAATGGCCGAGAAAGGGATCAGGAGGGCAGCTTTCCTGGGAGGGGGTAGTAGAACAAAATGATATAAGGAGGCAGGAGGAGTGATAAAGGAGAAAAAACTAAATGGTGTGAGGATAGGATGGCTGGACAGAGGGAGAATGAGGAAGAATAACCAACAGTAAAGGCCTTTGGAAAAAGCCATATGGAAACCCATCAGCATAAAACCTTCGCCAGGCATGGTGGCTCAGGCCTTTAATCCTAGCACTTGGGAGGCAGAGGCAGGGGGCGAGGGGGGGGAATCTCTGTGAGTTCAAGGCCAGCCTAGTCTACAGAGTAAGCGCCAGGCCGGCTGGGACTAAAGGGAGACCCTGTCTCAAAAAAAAAAAAACAACTTTCTTAAAGTGTATGTATACATCATAAGAGTGATTAAGGGGCTGGAGGGATGGCCTAGCGGTTAAGAGCACCGACCACTCTTACAGAGGACCCGGGTTCAATCCCCAGCACCCACATGGCGGCCGAGAACCATCTGAAACTCCAATTCCAGGAGTACTCCAGTTCCGGGGAATCCGACACCCTCTTCTGACCTCCACAGCACTGCATGACACGGGTGCACACACTTGCATGCAGACAGTACATTCATACACATACAGAAATAAATAAAAAGTTAATAAAATATTTAAAAAAAAGAAATTACCATGGCCAGGCATGGTGGTGCATGCCTTTAATCCCAGCACTCAGGAGGAAGAAGCAGGAGGATCTCTGTGAGTTTGAGGCCAGCCTGGTCTACACAGTGAGCTCCAGGCCAGCTGGGGCTACAGGGAGACCCTGTCTCAAAAAGAAGTTACCATATAACAGCAGCACAACTTGCCCCTACTAGACACCATATCCTAACACCGCAGTGCTAGGAATGGAATGCCTTTCCTGAAGCTGTTGACCAGGGGTCCCCACAGACCCTCAGTCAGTACTGGCCCTCCCTCTGCTCTTGGTTACCCGGCAGAGCTTCGCAGTAAGACCCTGCTGCTGAAGACACTGCATACATGAGCCCTGTGGAGTTATGACTTCTCTTGGTTACCCAGCAGAGCTTTGCAGTAAGACCCTGCTGCTGAAGACCCTGCATACATGAGCTGTGTGGAGTTGTGAATTCTCTTGCTGGATGAATGTCAAAGGCTTGAAAGAAGCCTAAAGAGTTGGCGGAGGGCCAACTTGGTATGATTGTGCTTGAATGCTTGGGCTTGGAAGAAGCTTGCAGAGTTTGGCTAAGACTCTGCCCTTGACTGTTTAGACTTGGAATGTAAACACAGGAATTGTTAGACATATTATTGCTGAAACCCAATGTCAACTACATTCCCTGTTTACTTTTATGGCTAGGCCTGCTGAACCTTGAATTCTGTTTCTGTCCTGAAGCCTTCCTCACATCTAGCATGTATACATTGTGTAGCTTTCTGTAATTGTCCTTGGAAAACCTCTACAACCTGTGAGAGATATAAAAGCTTAAGATTCATAATTAACTTTGTCAGCCTTCCTTTCAGTTGGTTGTCCGTGACCTACATCAGAGTGGTGGTCCAGGTCTCAGAACCTAGAGTTCCACACAAGCTGTAGAATAAAAACAAAACAAGGAGGAATCTAGCTGGTACTAACTTCAAAGCTTCAGCTCTACTGGCTGGCTTTCAGGAAGGTGCTGTGTATGCTACCAGAAGAAAAAAAATATTCATCAATCTTACCCAGCTGCGAATCCTGTGAACCACAAGAAGTGGCCTGGCAAGATACACCCAGTAATGCAATAATTGCATGAATATTATGCGAGTAACCAACCACTCATTTATATTGATAGGATGGACCCACATTGAAGGTCATTTGGGGGCACAAATTGGCCTCTACAGGCCTTAGTATATAACAGAGTGCATTAAATTGGCAGGAACAAAGGGGGTGTGTGCATAGGGGAGTGGATCTAAACCATCAAATTGTATGGAAGTACAAAAATTTAATTTAAGAAAGAAAACGACGGGGCTGGAGAGATGGCCTAGTTGTTAAGAGCGCCGACCGCTCTTACAGAGGACCCGGGTTCGATCCCCAGCACCCACATGGCGGCTGAGAACCATCTGAAACTCCAATTCCAGGAGTACTCCAGATCCAGGGAAAACAAAAACCAAATAAAAACAACAAAGAAAAAAAAAAAACGGGTGCACAAACTTGCATGCAGACAGTACATTCATACACATACAGAAATAAATTTTAAAAAATGTTATAAAAAAAAGAAAACAACATAAATTCAATTAATTCTTTTTTTTCAAAAAGGCTATGTACTGCTCTCAGAGATGACCTGAATTCAATTCCCAGCAGCTACACTGAGCTACACACAACGTGTGAAAATCAGGCAGTCCAGAGACTAAGATAAATATTCAGGGGATTGGAACATTCATTAGTGGACTAGAGTAGCTAATACTGTAAGGTTCTGGGATTCAAGCCACAAATTCTTGCAGTTTTTAAGATCTCCCCAGATCATATCTTAACTGCTACAACACTAATAAATTATAGCCTATCTGAATACCAGCACAGAGGCCTTACATATCCCAAAGCCACAGAGGAGAAATTCCTTCTGCAGGTGCACTTACAGATACAGATTAAGGTCAGGAGTTCAAACACATCCTACAACAGAATTCGTTACTGGCATCTTGGAGGCAGGATATTTGCAAACAGGTGTTCTGTCAGAAAGCTGTGCATTTGTTTCTCCAGATAGCTCTAGGGTCTTTGCTGTTCTCTTTTTTATCAAGCATTCATAGAACCACTATGAGTACTGTGCCCTAACGTATAAAATGAGTCATTAACCCATTAAAAACCACACACATAAAAAGAACCACAAATAAATGGGGCATTTATTTTCCTGTTTATTTTTCAGCTCTGAGGGGATCATATCCTCTAACCTTGTGTACTTACAATAAAGTGCCTGCACCCACATACATACACACGTATACTTAAAAGTAATATAATGAGGGCCGGGCTTGTTGGCACACGCCTTTAATCCTAGCACTTGGGAGGCAGAAGCAGGCGGATCTTTGTGAGTTCAAGGCCAGCCTGGTCTACAGAGTGAGTTCCAGGACAGCTGGGACTACAGGGAGACCCTGTCTCGAAAAGACCAAAAGAAAAAAAAAAAGTAATATAATGAGGACCTTATTTAGAGTGAGGTTAAATGCGATAAGATGAAAGACAGGTAGCCACAATGAGAGGAGCATAAGGGCGGCCCGGGGACGCTCTGAAGAAAATCCACAGAGCAGCCCTCAGAGGAACTCCCCAGAACAATCTCCTGAGCTACCTGAAGAACAAAGGAAGTAGCAGGCTTCCCTTTTCCAGGTGGGCCTGAAGTTTTACATCACCTGGTTTAGTTCAATATAATTTACATTACATAGAGCACGCAGGAGCCAGGTTCCATAATTCAAGAGCTGTCAAGTCACAGCACAGACTGCTTCTTAACTCTGTCCAGAGAGCAGCAGGAAGCTGCAGCAGTCAAGATTTATTTAGGCAGGAGAGAAAGCAACCGTGGAAAGTAAGGGCGCGCTGCAGAGTGGAGGGCGCACAGAGCGCAGGGGCAGCGGCAGGGGCTTCCTCCACTGTGCAGACTTGTCAGTCCTGCTCCACATTTCTCCCCTTGCCAGGCCCTGGCTCCATAGTGATTCCTTCCTGGAAGAGTCAGAGGCTTATTTAAAATTCTTTTGCGCAAAATTCAGTGTTAAATTAGATGCAAAAATATGAAGAGAGATGTCAATGTCCAAGGACCATGTCTGCACATACATGTAGTTCAGGGAGGAGCTTCCTAGGGGTCATGAACCTGCCCAGACTGGCTGCTATCCTCCCCCACCCCGTCCTTCCTCTTCCCTACACAGCTTTCCTATCTCCCACCCAGTGTTCCCACCTTGACTTTTAAGCTGTGCGGTTTCTTTCCCCCTAACCCTTGTCCACATGCACCAAAAGCACGATCAGGGGCTCTGGACAGTCACCGACAGACACCGAAGCCGCCCTTGCGGGGGCGAAGCCTCCCGCTCAGTGCCTGGCGCAGATGTAGCTGCACCAGGAAATGCCACAGGAGGGTCCCGCGGGGAACCTGGTTGCCAGGCTGGCTGCCGGCCCAGCCCGGGGAGGACCCAGCCTAGTCCGATCCCGCGGATCCAGGGGCCACTGCTCCGGTCTGGGGACAACCGGCCCCAAGCTCACCATGGCCCGGCTTCCACATTCCCGGCGTTCTTCATACAGCACAGCACACACAGCTATTCCCTAAGCCTGGGAGCAGATTCCGCTGCAAATGGCGGCAGCAAACGCCTGCTTTCTGCTGCCTGCAGGCACTGATTGTACAGCAGGACCTGAAGCCCTGATTGGCTTAGGGCCACCCACGTTGCCTGAATAACAGAAGATTAAAATGATGAAAAAGCACAGCCTACTGTCGCCCTGCTTCCGTCTCTAGGGAGTTGGGCCTCAGACCTGGCCCAAGTCCCTAGAGATCTGTATTCAAGCAGAACTTGCCCCTGGCCTGGGGAAGCAGCTACTGCTGTCTTGGGACAGTCAGTAGGCACTGCCTGTTCTTCCTCTAGAGACATGATCATCGTTCATGCGCACGTCAGTCACACATTCAGTGTCCTATGTCGCTGTCCCCTTGCTTAGATCTAGGAAGGCACCCGTCCCACTTTAAGTCGCATTAATATTGGACTTAGGACCCAGTGGCCTGCAGGGATCTGGATTTTTTCACTCATGACCGCTAAGCATTGTGTTAGAATCTGAAATAGAGGATTGCAAAAATTCAGGGATAGTGTCCTCAGATACCATTAAGCCATTTTTCCTTAGTCGTTCTAGGAATGATTGGTTTGCTTGCTTCCCCTGGATTGGTAACTTTAACTGTGGTGTTAAACTCTGATTGTCTGGTCTACTTGATTGGTAACTTTAATTGTGATGGTAAACTCTGATTGGCTGTTGTACTTATAAATCACCCTGTAACCCGCACCTTGGAGCCACACTCCTCTCCAGCTGAGTGTTGGCCTGGCGTCGTAATTAAATTAAACCCTCCTTTAAAGCTCCACGTGATTAAGTGAGTGGTCTCTCCGCTGCAACTTTACAATTTGAGAGGGACCCCCCCCTCCCAACAAATCCAGGCCTGCTCCTGAAGAAAGCGGTATTCTTGTTAGGGTCATTTTGAGGGGAGATTCGGAGCAGAAAGGAGAAAATGTCAAGACTCTGATAAAAAGGAAGTTGGGTTTATTTCCGGCTTGTCCCCAAATGGCAGTTTTATACCCAGGCACACAGGGAAGTGAGTTTACAAGGAAGTGGGGGCAAGGAGATTGGGGAATGGTGTAGGTGGGTCTGTGGCAGGTATCAGTAGAAGCATCTCAAGAGGACTGAGGCCTGGTTCTGGTCTCGTCTCCAGTGAGGTATGACTGCTGGGTGTTAAGGCAACATTTCTCCGGTTGCAGGAACACATTCCAAGAAAATTATTTCTCGGAGCTTCTGCCTCAGTTGGCCTTCTGAAGTCCCTGACTTAGGTGGGCTACAACCTTACATTTCTAAGAGGCCAGACTACACAGGCTATAAAAAACAGGCCTTCAAGCCCGGGCGTGGTGGCACACAGCTTTAATCCTAGCACACGGGAGGCAGAGGCAGGCGGATCTTTGTGAGTTCAAGACCAGCCTGGTCTACAGAGTGAGTTCCAGGACAGCTGGGACTACAGGGAGACCCTGCGGCTTACAATCACACTCTCACATTTTATCTATCTAAACAAAAGGGGGCACTTATGTCACCCCTAAAAAATTGGTTATGACCCTTTATCATGTTAATTTTGAAATTCTGAATAAGCAGGGTGTTCTATGGCCAACGACGTTGGGTTAAAGTCACCTCTGCTCTCAAATTACAAACTATTTGGTGATAGGATCTAATTTCTAATAAAAACCAGACTATGTTAAAATACAGAGTTAAGGTTAGGCTTGCATATCCACCCAGAGTGTAGTGATAACGTCTGGATGCAGGCAGGAAGACTAAAGCCATGCCATGAAATGCCAAAGCTCAAAGCTCTAACCCATTAGAGTCCTTGGAGGTCCCTTTCAACAGGGGTGCATTTCGATCATCAAGGACAGAGAGCACCTCTTACCGGACAAGCTGCTGTCCCTACCTAGGGATAAAGAAGCTCACTCAAAAGGCTAAACATCAAATTAGGAAGTATGAACCATGAAGTCTCCCCTACGATTATGTTTTTTGTTTGTTTGTTTGTTTGTTTGTTTGTTTTGAGACAGGTTCTCCCTTTTAGTGCCAGCTGGCCTGGAGCTTGCTATTTAGACCAGGCTGTTCTTGAACTCACAGAGATTTGCCTGCCTCTGCCTCCTGAGTGCTGGGATTAAAGTCGTTCGCCACCACGCCCAGAGTAAGACACTTCTCAGCCGCCATGTGGGTGCTGGGAATTGAACCCTGGTCCTCTTCCAGAGCAGGCAGTGCTCTTAAGAGCTGAGCCATCTCTCCAGCCCAAGATGTCTCCTCTGACTTTGAATTGTATGTACTTTTTTTTTTTTTGGTCTTTTCAAGATAGGGTCTCCCTGTAGTCCCAGCTGTCCTAGAACTCACTCTGTAGACCAGGCTGGCCTTGAACTCACAAAGATCCACCTGCCTCTGCCTCCCGAGTGCTAGGATTAAAGGCGTGCGTTTCATACTCTAAGACTGTGGTGGAGTCTTTTTGATGATATAAAGAGGAAATATTTACTCAGGTCAATATAAATGCCAGTCTAAAAAAAAAAAAAAAGGAAAATTTAGATCAAAGTCAGCCTATGTTCAAGATACAGGACAATATAGATGTACTGAGCTTAAAAGGGAGCTTCAGAGGATACCGGCTATTCTAGTGCTGCTCTAAATAAAAGCCTTTTGCATTCAATTGACCAAAAATAAAAATACATTCTATGTATGAAAAGGGGATTCGGCACATCAACTATTAGCTAATAATCTCTTTGGCTTGTCTGTGTTCTACTGGACTCATCTTGCTCACTGGCAAGAGACAGCCTGAAAAGTGGGTCTTTTTTATGTAATGGCACCGCTTTTCAAGCTTTCGCTACCAACTTCTCTGGAATATGCTAATTCCAGCAGATCAGCCCATTACCATCCTTCACTTCAAAGGGTGCCTCAGGGGCTCCCCATCAGGGACTTGGGCATCATTATCCTTCAAGCATAACTGTCACTAGAGTGGAAGGCCCTTCTTCCCACTGGAGACTTTGACAAAGTATCTCATTTGTGACTACTTATTTAAAGGGGGAAAGGGACCGTTCCATTTTAGAAAGTCTTTTTTCCCATTGATTTCTATTTAGCTATGGGAATCACTGCTCCTTTGGAATCATCTCTGCGTTTCTGTGAGAAAACAGACACTGGTCAAGGAAATCTATCATTTTGAAGGCCCAGTGTGCTGGATAGCTTTGGTGTCAACTTGACACACCTGGGTTGAGGGAGCCTCAGTGGGGAATTGGCTCCATTGGTTGGCCTGTGGCCACATCTGTGGTGTTATTGTATTGATTGTTGAGCAGCGTGACGTATAAGAGGCAGGCTGGGCATAAGCCAGTAGAGCGCAAGCCAGAGAACAGCACTCCTCCATGCCTGTGCTTTCAGCTCCTGCCTCCAGGTTCCTGCCCTGAGTTCTTGCCTTGGGCTCCCTGAGATGAGAAACTGTGACCCAGGAGATGTGAGCTGAAATAAAACACCCCTTTCCTCCCCATGTTGGTGTTGGTCGAGTGTTTTGTTCAAGCAATGGAAGACAAAACTACGACAGAAATTGGTACCAGAAGAGTGGGTTATGCTGTGACAGACCTGACCTTGGTTTTTGGGGGAAGGATTGTGAAGACGTTTGGAATATTGGGCTGGGAAGATCACTGAATGCTCCTAAAGATGTTGCTGTGGAATTTGGAGCAGTTTTGCTGAAGGAGTTGTAGAAGATGGAGGCCTGGCTTGTGAAGTTTCTAGTTTTCAAAGGAGAGCAGAGACTCATCAGGACTGTGTAATCTGTGGGTTCTGGTCAGCTGGGGCTGTGGAGATCAGCTGTAAGTATCAAGAGACCAGAACTGAAGTGAAATTTTTGTGGTACTGGGGACAATTGATGCTGGTTAGCTGGGGCTGAAAAATCAGCTGTAAGTAACAAAGAGCCCAGCATCACTGAGTGGTGAAATCTTCTGGGGAGAATTTCTTCAAGGTCAAGCACACAGAAGAGCTGTGACCAGAAGGCCTGAGCTCCATCTCGAGCCAGAAGCCGGACTTGGTAAACATGTTGTTAGAGTCTCCTATATGGTTTCGGTGTTGAAATTTGAGGGGGTCACAGAGAGCAGCCGAGGCTTGGCACTGTGTGAGGTCGAGGAAAGACCATTGGTGGAAGTGCAACTCGGTTGCTGTGAAGACCTCCAGGATTGCCGGGGTCATGGAGAGAAGCTGAGGCTTTGCACCAGGAGGGTCAGAAGAGACCATTGGTGAAGGTGCTGCTCCGTTCAGTAGCGACCCCAGCTTTTGGAGATGCCGGTACCCTGGGACGGACCACCAGAGCAGCGGTAGGTGTTAGAAAGGAGTCGGCCTGGGCCTTGCGGATGAGTGTGTGCAACGGACGGCAGAGTCGGAGAGGGGGGTGCCTGGACCTTGGAGCCCAGAAGATCGTGAGTGAATCCCAGGTGTCCAGCTTGAGCTACTTTGCTGGACTTAGGTTTTGTTTAGTGTGCCGATTCTCCCTTTGAATATAAGACAGTACTTTTGGATTTTACAGCAGCCCACAGTTAAGAGACTTTTAAAACGACTGTGAACTTTTAATGTTTTTTTTTAAGGACTGTGAGGCTTTGAGGTTGTACTGTCTTAGGTTGTGATTACTGTTAACATCATACTTTGGGGATAAGAACTGGAAAGGTGTGGTTTAATAGTGATGTGTTTTGTGTTCAAGTTGACAAGGGGTCAATTGTGCTGGTTTAGCTTTAGTGTCAACTTGACACACTTGGGTTGAGGGAGCCAAACTGGGGAATTGACTCCATTGATTTGCCTGTGGCCACATCTGTGGAGTTTCTTGTCTTGATGGTCGAGCAGTGTGGAAGGGCCCAGCCCACCATGGGGGTGCCACCTGGAGCAGGGTAGTTTATGTATAAGAAGCAGGCTGGGCATGAGCCAGAGCGAGCAAGCCAGAGAACAGCACTCCTCCATGGCCTGTGCTTCAGCTCCTGCCTCCAGGTTCCTGCCCTGAGTTCTTGCCTTGGGCTCCCTGAATGAGAACTGTGACCCAGGAGATGTGAGCTGAATAAACCCTTTCCTCCCCAAGTTGGTGTGGTGTCAGAGTGTTTTGTCACAGCAATGGAAAGACAAACTACGACACCCAGGCTATGAACTAGGCTTGTTGTACTTAAAACCACTTTCCTGGGCCATTTGGGCTACTTTATCTTATTTTGCTGAAAACTCCAAATCACCACATTTCAAAGTTAACTTAAAAGGTGTGGATTCTATGGCAAACTCTTATATATTAAGTGGACTAGTAAATTAAGTGTCTAAGAACAGTCTGCATTTCCAAGGATAAACACTACACGCCATCTTCAGTTTTAGCTATTATAAAACTCTTTGTAACTTCCCTATACCTATAGCAACTCACTAGTTTTCTGGGTTTGATATCATGACATTCTCCTTTTTCTATTTTGAAATTATATTTTAGGAGAAAACTATTACACAACATCTCTACCAAAAATATGTATCATTTCTACAACTTTATATATTTGTATGCTTATCATTATCTGATGATTTACTTCCCTTTTCATATTAAAATGGTAAATGTTCCAATATACATACAACAATCTGTATATGACAAACAGGCAAAACATGTTAACTGTCCTAGGTACATTATAACTTCTTTTGATAAGAAATTTAAATTAGATGTAAGTTCTTTGTTAAAAATATCCAGAGATTATGTTTTTGTTAAAAGGAATTTATTTCTTTGTGCTAGGTTTGAAAAATGCACAGAAAAACTCTCAAGCCCAGGATTCAATCTTTGAAACAAAATTTATTTAATTTGCTGGTGCATCAGAAACCAATT
This sequence comes from Rhizomys pruinosus, assembly GCA_009823505.1. Lineage (NCBI taxonomy): Eukaryota > Metazoa > Chordata > Mammalia > Rodentia > Spalacidae > Rhizomys > Rhizomys pruinosus. Next base: position 175,896 of record VZQC01012267.1, on the reverse strand, counting down.
GAGAATGGTGGGGGGGGGCAAATTGTTGATGCACCGTGGACCCAATCCACTTCATGCAGGGAGGGGGTGTGACCCAACTGTTTGCTACAGAAAACTTTTAAAGACAAAAACCACAAACTAGAGGAATTTGGTGACATTATAGAAACAATTAGGAGGCTATGTAAACACAAAGCAAGTAGTGGTGACCTTTAAACTGATTGGTTATGTTTAGCAGTGTGAAGCCCCTTGGGGAGTGGATGCACTCCTTAGGGAGGTGGGAAACACTCTAGGGGCTGGGAAACTTCATCCTGACCTCAGGTACCTCTGGGAACTAGGAACTCAGGAGCAGAGTAGCAGGAAATGTACTTTTGCAATTGTGGTAGTCATGGGAACCAGGCTTGCTTTACCTAACTCAATTTACAGTTAACTCCTTCCTTCTAATTAACTCTTTTCTGTTGCTCCTAACATTTGGTGCTGTGTATTCGCTGCACTGGAACAAATGCAGGGGACTGTGCATCCCACAGAAGAACATGGACAATGGAAGAGCACCAGCCATTATTAATGTTTCTCTACAACCCACCATAGTAACAGAAACTATGCAACAAAGAATACTGTAGAGGAACCAAACCAAAGGAATCTGTATGTGCCAAGAAATGGGATTCAGCAGAATAACTTACACAGCAATAATAGTAGATCCTCAAGGCTCATGTAGACAACAGAGAGGTTGACAACACAGAAACCACTCAGTCCACAAAGCTGGATCCTCAGCAGTTCCATTCTAAGACCAAAGACCTAAAACTACCAAGAGTGGGCAGCTATTAAGTCCATGTTCTAAGGCCAGTGACACCACAGTCTGTCACTGGAGGATGATAGCAACACTAACAGCAGTCACAGCAATAGGCACACTCAGCAGAGGAAGAAAAAAAGCGTTCATACAAGGAAACATTGCTTTTTTTCCTCAGACATCTTTATATCCATCCATACCAAGTTATAAGGTGCCAAGTCATGTGATTGGCTTGTTCTCAGTTGAAACCTGGCTGATGGATATTATGACAGGACACATATATAAGTCAATGCATCCCTTAAGAGACTGGCAAACATACCAACAGGATATTTGACAGTGAGTTGTTATCCATAACTGAAGTGAAGTCTTATAAAAGGACTAACACATTTCTAGTGATTTCCTGCCATGAGTTGATATTCAAAGAACACTGTGCTGTGTAACTGCTCTACCATGTTACTAAAGCAAGTGTGACATCTAAAGGCATAATTCACTCAAAGGATTCGTAGGCACTACGAATTTTTCCAAATTGCAAGGAGCTATGAAATCTAAAGGCTTTTCCATATTGTTTACTGGAGTCCACCCTAACCCCCACCCCATTATCAGTTCTTTTGTGCCTTTTATAACTGGGCTCTCAAAATCCTATCCACAGAGATTACATTCCTTTGTTGTTGTTTTTTTTACCAGCAATTTATTTTAATGTAATGGAAGAGAACTATGACATCTGAAGGCTTTACCATATTCTAAAGTTTTACTAGAGTATGGATTATTTCAGGCCACTGAAGGTAAGTGTGATAGCTAAAACCTTTATTGTACTGTTCCCATTCTTAGCTTTCCCACACTGTTTTGAATATAACTGTGGCATCCAAAGGCTATCCCACATAGTTTATGTTCATAGGGTTTTTCTATTATGAATTTTTCCTCATTCTTGAAGATTACAGTGATGTGTAAAGGTTTTACCCCATTTTTTATATTCACAGGACTTTTCTCTAGTATGTACTCTGTCATGAGACTCAAGATAATGGTAACATGTAAAGGCTTTACCATCTATTATAGTTTACATCTATTGGGCTTTTTTCCAGTATATTTTTCATGCTTTTTAAGATAACGATAGCATGTAAAAGCTTTCTCACACTGTTTACAGTCATACTGTTTTTCTAAGTATGAATATTTTCATGCCTTTGAAGATCACTGTAACATCTAAAAGCCTTACCACATCGTTTACATTCATAAAGTTTTTCCCCAGTATGAATTTTTTCATGTTTTTGAAGATAACTGTTATGTGTAAAGGTTTTACCACTTTCTACATTCATAAGGTTTTTCTCCAGTATGAATTTTTTCATGTATATGAAGCCTGTTATGTTGTGCAGACTTTACCACACTGTTTACATTCATAGTTTTTTGCCAGTATGAATATTTTCATGTTTTCAAAGGTCACTGTGATGTGTAAAGGCTTTACTACATAGTTTACATTTATATGGTTTTTCTCCAGTATGAATTTTTTCATGTGATTGAAGATTATATTATTCTCTAAAGGCTTTTCCACATTGTTTACATTCAAAGTGTTTTTCTCCATTATTTTTTTCATGATTTCAAACATGAGAATCATATCTAAATATTTTACCACATGGTTTACATTCTTAGGGATTTTCTCCAGTATGAATTTTTTCATGTAACTTTAGACTACTGTGCCAGCTAAAGGTCTTACCACATTGTTTACATGCATAAGGTTTTTCTCCAGTGTGACTTTTTTCATGTACTTGCAGAGTAGTGTAGTATCTAAAGGCTTTACCACACTGTTTACAATCATAGCATTTTTCTTGAGTATGAATTTTTTGATGTCTTTGAAGATTACTATGACTTGTAAAATCTTTTCCACATTGTTGACATTCATAGGGTTTGGCTCCAGTATGAATCCTTTCATGTCTCTGAAGTTGGCTGTAACGTCTAAAGGCTTTACCACATTGTTTACATTCCTTGGATTTTACTACAACATGATTTTTTTCATGTCTTTGAAGATTGCCATCATGTCTAAAGGCTCTACCACATTGTTTACATTCCTTAGGTTTTTCTCCAGTATGAATTCTTCCATGTACTTTAAGATTATTGAGCTGTCTAAAGGCCTTTCCACATTGTTTACATTCATAAGGCTTTTCCTCACTATGAATTCTTTCATGTAACTGCAAGGAACTAGGAAATCTAAAGGCTTTATTACATTGTTTACAGTCATAGGGTTTTTCACCACTATGAATTCTTTTATGTCCTAGAAGAGAAGCAGAGGAACACAGATTTTTGCCACATATATTACATTGGTAATATTTTCTTACAGTTTGAGTTTCTCCAAGTGTGTTACATGAATTCACATCAGCAGAGGTCTTCCTGCATTCTCTGTGTTGATAGATTTTCTTTGCACTGAGTGTTTCTTGATGTATTCCCAATGAACTTGGTAATGCTGATGGTTGTAAACAAGTCCTTGGTTCGGAAGGTCCATTTACAATGGGGGTTTTCACACATCTTTTACAGCTTGAAAGGGAGTTAGAGTTATGTTGCTTGTTTCTGTACTCCTTACACTCATATGGTTCATGACAAGAGTGAGATGCAGGATGGTTATTAAAAGCTGACTGACACATGGAAACCTGTCCACACATACTTCGTCCACATGGTGTTTGCTCACTAGAAATTTTCGTGTTCATATTGGCATTTGCTATGCAAGTGGAAGTTTCTCCATCCTGACAATCTTCTTTATGCTCACAGATTGTCTTAAACGCAGAATTTCTGTAAAAACAACAAGTATATTAGTAATACTCGATTTATTACTGAACGTACAAGATGTAGGTCATACACTTTTCCAAAAATCAGTTAATGTCTTCTACAATATTTGAATGGTTAGAAATGAAAGGAATAATAATTGGACAATATGTCTCCATAAATGTATGATAAAAAAAAAAACCATGAGCCGGGCGTGGTGTCGCACGCCTCTAATCCTAGCACTTGGGAGGCAGAGGCAGGCGGATCTCTGTGAGTTCAAGGCCAGCCTGGTCTACAGAGTGAGTTCCAGGACAGCCAGAGCTACAGGGAAACTCTGTCTCAAAAACAAAACAAAACAAAACAAACCACGAATAGTTTTGGGCTCTGGAGAGCAGCCTTCCATTAGTCCTCCTCTTGCCTACTCTCCCTTGGATCCCCAAGCTAGCCTTCCTCCCTGGTAAGTCTGAGCCTACCCAGTGCTCCGTGACTCCCCTGAGGGAGCAACTTTTGTTTCCCCAACTACGCATCCTATTCTACTTCTAGCCTTGGGCACAAACCTGCTTATGCTCTTGGTAGCCCAGATTCTTGGTCTACCCCAGGGGTCCAGACCTACCCACTGTGTCCTAACCCCTGGACTCAAAACCAGCTCAATTTTCCAGCCTGGCTGGTTAGACCCTTCATAGGCATAGACCCTCTATCTTGGCCTTAAGGCTCCAGAAAGCAGCTTTCCGTCCTGGCTCTCCCCATGCACACACTTTTCTTGAACTCCCTAGACCAGCCTTCTTCCTTGCCTTGAGCACAGGCCCACTTTAGCCCTTGGTACCCCAGGTCTCTGGACTACTACTGTCTTAGCTGCCTTGGCTATAAAAATCAGTGGCCTTTCTACATACCAATAATGAGCAAGTGGATACAGGGCACATGGAAGCCCTACCGTTCACAAGATCTTTAAAAAAAATCTCCAAAATACATGACTAAAGACATTAAATATGTCTACAATGGAAATCATAAATCTTTAAAGAAAGAGATTAAAGAAGACACCAGAAGATGGAAGACCTTCCATGCTCATGGCTAGAAGAATTAAAATTGTGAAAATGGCCATCCTAATAAAAGGAATATAGATTCAACACAATACCAGTCAGAATTCCCATGACATTCTTCACAGAATTAAAAAAAAAAAAATCCTAAAATTCACATGGAAGCACAAAAGAGCCCAGGATAGCCAAAGCAACGCTGAGCACAAAGAGCAACGCGGGGTGATTACTATACCAGATTTCAAACTCTATTACAGAGGTACGGTCATAAAATAAGCATGGTACTGACACAAAAATAGACCTGTAGATCTGTGGAACACTACTGAAGACCCAAAAACATCGAGTACATGTAACTTCAGCAACCTGATATTTAACAAAGGGGCCAAGAACACTGAACGGAGGAAAGGCAGCATCTTCAGCAAACGGTGCTGGCAAAACTGTAACACCACCTGTAGAAGAATGAAACTAAACCCTTATCTTTCACCTTGCAAAAGTCAACTCCAAATGGATCAAAGACCTCAGTGTGAAACCTGAATATCTGAAACTGTTAGAACACATTGGCAGCAACCTACAAGATATGGATGTAGGAAAGGACTTTCTAAACCAGACAATTGTTGCTCAAAATTAAGGTGAACCATCAACAGCTGAGGCCTCATTAAAGTAAAAAGCTTCTTTTCTGTACAGCAAAGGAAACAACCAAAGAAGAGAAAACTGAGAGTGGTAGAAAATCTTCACCAGCAAACGTGTGACCCAGTTAAAAGATAAGCTAAGGATCTGAACAGAGAGTTCACAAAAGAAATAAAGACAGTTAGGAAAACTTTTTTTTTTTTTGGTCTTTTTCAAGACAGGGTCTCCCTGTAGACCCAGCTGTCCTGGAACTCGCTCTGAAGACCAGGCTGGCTTTGAACTCACAAAGATCCGCCTGCCTCTGCCTCTCAAGTGCTAGGACTAAAGGTGTGTGCCACCAACACCCGGCAAGAAACATTTTTAAAAGTGTTCAACATCATTACTAATTAGGGAAAGGCAAATTAAAACCACTTTAAGATTTCAACCCAGTCAGACTGGCTAAGACCAAGAGAACAAATATTACCAAATGCTAGAGAGGATGTGGGGAAAGAGGAACACTCATCCACTGCTAGTAGAATTGCAAGCTCATGCAACCACTATGGAAAGCAGTGTGGAGAACTCTCAAAAAATTAAAAACGAACCTACTATTTGACCCAGTCATACCACTCCTTGACGTAAACCCAAAGGACTTATCCTAATACAGAGATACTTGTACATCCATGTTTGTTGCAACTCTTTTCATAATGGCTAAGAGACGGAGGCAACAAGTGCCTCTCAACTGACAAGTTGATAATGAAACGGTGGTACGTTTGCACAATGGAGTTCTACTCAGAGGCAAAGAAAGACAAAATCATGAAATCTGCAGGTAAACTGATACAACTACAACCTGTTATGCTATGTGAAGTAACACAGACTCAGGAAAACAAATGACGTCTGTTCTGCCTTATTCGCTGATCCTAGCACCACATCCTGTGTGAGTCTGTATCCTGAGGGAACTGCAGGAAGCAGGAAAATGGAAAGGAACAAGGGAGGGAAAAGGAAAACGGAACCTGAGCTAGAACGGTAGGAGACAGGTGTTACCAAGGTAAAATGGGGGTGCTTAAATGTGAGGGGAGGGGAAGGATGTACAAGGAAATTTGGGGATAAAGGGAAAGAAGGAGCTCAAGAGAGGTGGGACCACAGGAGACTGGTGTTATCAAGGGAGAAATGGGGACAATCGGGACATGGCAAATGGGGAAGGCATGGAGGGAGAGTTAGACGGATAGAGAGAGAGGAGAGAAATAATGCCCAGCTAGTGTAAAAACCAAAAACAAAACCATAGTCTAACAAGCTAGTGACAAATTACACATACAACACCTCTCTATGAGACCATGTATATAGCAAAAGACTACGTAGCAAGAAACAGTGCCAGACAAGAGAAAACTTCCTTTGAGCTGTTGGCCAGGGTAGTCCAAGAGACTCCCAAATTATATGGACTAGTGTCATATAATTGACTGCCTCCCTAACTTGAAGCTAAAACCCTTTCTGAATACAGGACTTACTCTAGAGACTGGATTTGGAGCAATGGAGCTGCAAATAACATAGAAGCCACTTCCCCTGCAGGCTGGCTCTCATAGCTTTGGAGAACAATATACAACCTGCTAAGGGACAACATCATTTGATAGTCCAACATCAGCTTTAAGATCAAACAATCACACCAATGACCTGCACAGCATACAACACTGGTGCAGTACTAGAGAATCTCATGTGTGGTACTGTGACAGCCAAATACACATATGTGGAGAGAACACAAATCTTAGAGAAATCCCCAAGACTGTCACATCCCCAGTGTAATGTAATTTTTTACTAAGTGCAAAATATGTATCCTTATATTTACAGTCAGGTATCCCAGTTTCCACTCATCAAAGAAGCTTCTTTTATGCTAGATGGAGGCTATTATAGAGTACCACAACTGGTCACATACAGAGACTGTCTGTGAATTGCCCAAGCCTCAGTGGGACACCTACAATGAAATCTCTACAACTAAGACTTATGTGACCTAGAACAAGAGATAAAGAGGACTCTAGTGAATCTCTCATGCTCACTAATGAAGTTTCCTCATTCCAGGAACACAAGAGGGCACAATACGCCCAAGTGTGGAGAGGAGGAGTCTGCAAAGTGCGGGTCCTCAGATAGGATTCCTATATTAAGCTTCACTCACCCAAGGCTTGGGGACCATTGTGGAAGAGGAGGAGGAAAGATTCAAAGAGCCAGGCAGGAGGTGCATGACCATTTGATCCTACCACAGTGGTGTCAGCTGCACAAGACCCATGCAAACTAAAGCAGACAAAAATTCAGCATAGAACTGGGAAATAGGCAGCAGGTCCCAATCTTGGTAGGACTAGTTGGCAGCTGATTACTGCTGGAGGAGGAAGAGCTGAAGAGCTCATCTTCTTTTTTTTGAGACAGGTCTCCCTGTAGCCCAACTGTCCCGGAACTCACTCTGTAGACCAGGCTGGCCTTGAACTCACAGAGATCTACCTGCCTCTGCCTCCCAAGTGCTAGGATTAAAGGCATGCACCACCAGGCCCAGGGAGCTGATCTTCTTAAAGTTAGGGACTTTGGATGGGCTGACTAGAAGTCAGTGGATAAACCTGTACTGAGGAACATCTAGAGATACTAAGTTGGCACACATGAGAGAGTGTATGAATTCCAGTCTGGGGGGCCCTGGTGAAGGCTATGGTGGGGAGGGGGGTATAAAGGGATCATGAGATGTTCTGTAGGAAATAAATAAGATTCAATTAAAAAAAGAAAACATGAATAGCAGTCTTACACTGAAGTACAAGTTACATGTCACAATGATGAATAAATTTAAAGTTACGCTTATTTATTTGCTAGTTTATAAATAATCACATTAAAACTCCTTTACTGAGTAAGTGTGCGATGCCTTGGCAGTTATGCTCAGTTGCTTCTCTTCTCCAATACCAGAGTTCAACTGCCAGCACTGGCACTGGGTGGCTCCTTGAGCACAACACCCTTAGGCACCTGAGCACAAAACACACACACACACACACACACACACACACACACAGAAGTAAATCTAAAGAAAATTCCTTTAAAGAAGTTTGCTTCTATCTTTGCATATAAATTACCTTAGATTTCTTCTATATCTCTTATAATGGTCTTCAATATCCATGGCTTCCCATTTGTAGCCTAAAATATAGTCAAACAGAATTTACAGTGAATTATAAATTAATGAAAAATTAATTTCAAGTTCCAATGAATATAGAATCGTGACTGACTCATACACCACATACATCACTTTCAATATTTCAAATCAACAGATGATCGCCAATCACAGAAACTCTTGTTGCCTAATTTATGAAGTGATATTTTACCTATAGCCGTGAGATTCCTGCAGATTTCCAGCATCACATCTCTGAAGAGCTTCTTCTGAGAAGGATCCAGCAAAGCCCACTCTTCCTGGGTGAAGATCACAGCCACATCCTCAAATGTCACAGAATCCTAAACATTCCACAGACTCAATTGATAATACATTCATATAATTCTGTGCTAGCCAGACATTTCTTCCATGGCTCAGCAGTTCTAATGCAAGCATGGTGAGATCTTGAAAGGAAAGAAGACCTCGGAAACATTCTTCTCATTACTGAGCTGCTGCTCCAACCCAATTGTCTTTCTACAGTGCATTTCGACCTCTTAAGAAAGTTCTACTACCTGATGTACAGGACACTGTTAACATTATTAGCATGCAAGAGTCTGCTTGTTCTTAGAAATTCCTGCTCACAGTGTTCAAGTTTTGACAGCATGAAGAAATTTAACATTTTAGTAGACATTACATGACCATAAATAGTCACACATCATGATGATTTATACAAACTTTATGGCAGCTTATGAATACCTGTCCTCATTCTGGAAGTCTATTAATCTGTTCCAAACTCATAAAGCCAACTAGAAAATCACACCCATGCCCTCAAATAATAAAATGTACTAAGTGCAATGAACTTCCCTTGGTAGGCACAATTTTACAGATGCTGTTACAAGTTGTACAAACAGGAAATGAGCCCATTCTATGTGCTTACAGGAGAAATCATTTATAAGCTGTAAGCACAAATTTAATGAAGTAACAAATATTATACATGATCAATATTTAAGAAAGCTAAAAATATTCTTAAATTTTATGAATAATGTCAAGTGAGAATGTAGCAAGTATAAAGATACCACACAGACCTGGGTACGGTGAAGCACGCCTTTATCCCAGCACTCTAGAGGCAGAGGCAGGTGGATCTGTGTGAGTTCAAGGCCAGCCTGGTCTACATAGAGAGTTCCAGGACAAGTGGAGCTACAGGGAGACCCTGTCTCAAAAAAGACCAGAATACAAATAGAAAAAAAGATACCACACAGGTTCACCCTGAGTAGGATGCAGAAGCTGGTAGTCAATGACAAGTAAGACCCTGCAAGCTGGGACAACCTAAGACAACCAAAATACTGGACACCCCTGAGGTGGGGATGACAATGCCAGAGCAAAGAACTCTGGCTCCCACTGGGCAGCCTGAGGAAAAACAAAAGGGTGGATATGTAGGAGAATTAAGCCCTGCTGCCTGACATACACGGAGCATGCTCAATTATAACTTCCCCATGGAGCCAACCTGAAATCTGCCTAGGAGCCTGGCAACAGATGATGCAGCCTCAGGCTGAACCTATGGGAGAAAAGATATGCCAACTGCCAGCCAACCGACACACTAACTGCCACCTGCCCAGGGACCAATGGGACGCAGGGAGGGGGTATGAAGCTCTGCCTGATTCTTGTAATAAATGAGCCTACTTTTGCCTTTCACCTGGCTCCCGGGGTCTGTGTTGTTGACTCTGCGCCTTTCTATCTCTGCCCCCAAGGGTCCTGTGTCAGGATGGCCTGCTACAGAGAGTAGATATTTTCCTCTAATAAGTGTGCCACAGATGTTGTCATATATAAACACACTATACATACAGTAAGAAAAAATTTAAAACCAGGCTGGAGATGGCTCAGAGGTTAAGAGAACTGGCTGCTCTTGCAGAGGACCCTGGTTCAGTGCTCAATGCCCATGTGGTGGCTAACAACCGTTGTTAACTCCAGGTCCAATGGATCTGATGCCCTCTTCTGACCTCCATGCACAGTTCAGGACAGAGGTGGATTTACATACATGCAGGTAATACACTCATACATTTTATTAAAAAAAATAAAAATATGGGGCTGGAGAGATGGCCTAGCGGTTAAGAACGCCAACTACTCTTGCAGAGGACCTGGGTTCAATCCCCAGCACCCACATGGCGGCTGAGAACCGTCTTTAACTCCAGTTCCAGGGGAATCCGACACCCTCTTCTGACCTCTGCGGCATTGCATGACAAGGGTGCACCAACCTACATGCAGACAGTACACTCGTATACATAAAAATAAATAAATTAATTAAAAAAAATAAATAAAAATAATTTTTATAATTTAAAACTTAAAAGATCAGGGCAGAAGCACTTGTAGCTTGACCCGTAGTGACCATGCCATTCTGCACAAACATCTGAAAACTAATTCTTAGATCAACAACAGGGCACTCTCAAGTCAAATGAGTGAAGCTCTTCAATTCCCATCTCAACAAAATGATCCAAACTTTACCACTATTCCATATATGGACTCTGATCTGAGAGAGCCACAGTTGAGAAGGCCTTGACTTCCCCAGAAGACTTCTCCATGTGACCAATACAAAGGTAGTGTCTTTGTGAAGACAGGTCACCTCCAGGTCAGTCCATCTTAGTATCAAGGCACTCAATAGGTGGCCCCAAACTGAAACTGGGTTTCACTTTCATGAAGTGGAAATTCACTGTTCTAAATGGGATGTCACAGCTTCGTACTGAGTCAAATCCCTTTCAGATAACTGGGGGATCTGTCACAGGTACACCTGCCTTTAAATTGGTAACACGCATCACTGAGACTTATGATGTGTCTTGCATCCTTTATTCCCTAACTGACCTGGGGGAAAGACAACTGGTATAAATTTGAGCCCTGGACATTCTCAGGTGACTTTTCCTGGGCAAATGGTAACAAATTCATCTGTCACAACAACTAGGGAAACAGTAATCTAAAGAAATGATTTTACCCAAATCCAGTGAATGAGAGATTTACTGCACTTGCTGACAGGAGAATGGGTGAGGGATTACATACAGAACCATGGCTGGCAGAACGGCAGTGTATCAATGAAAACCCCACCTTAACATGGGTAACAGCTCACGCCAGCATCGCCTATGAAGGTTCCAGAACAACTACCGTGGAACTTCCAGGCCAGAGAGGGTGCACTGTCAATACTTGGTGAGTTTGTATGTTAATGTTTATGTGTCCATATAATGTTGCCGAAGGGCACTGAGAGTCTTGGTTCAAAAGATTCCTGAGCTTCCCTTAAAACTACCTGGATAGGATCAAGAAAACAAATAATGCCAAATGCTGGAGAGGTTGTGGGGAAAGGGGAACACTCATCCACTTCTGGCGGGAATGTAAACTTGTACAACTACTATGGAAATCAGTGTGGAAAACCTTTAAAAGACTCAAAATGAGCCTACCACCTGACCCAGTCATACCACTCCTGGGTATATAGCCACAAGACTCATCCTACCACAGAGATACATGCACGGCCATGTTTATTGCAGCTCTCTTCACAATAGCGAAGAGCTGGAACCAACCCAAGTGCCCCTCAACCAACAAGTGGATAGAGAAAATGTGGTACATCTACACAATGGAGTTCTATGCAGTGGTGATGAAAGATGACATTAAAAATTAATATAGTGCCGGGCGTGATAGCAAACGCCTTTAATCCTTTAATCCTAGCACTTGGGAGGCAGAGGCAGGCAGATCTTTATGAGTTCAAGCCCAGCCTGGTCTACGGAGTGAGTTCCAGGACAGCTGGGGCTACAGGGAGACCCAGTCTCGAAAAGACCAAAAAAAAAAAAAATTAATATAGTGCCAGGTGTGGTGGCACACGCCTTTAATCCTAGCACTTGGGAGGCAGAGGCAGGTGGATCTTTGTGAGTTCAAGGCCAACCTGTTCTACAGAGTGAGTTCCAGGACAGCTAGGGGCTACAGGGAGGCCCTGTCTGGAAAAGATGGAAAAAAAAATAGTAAAAATGTCCATTCTACCCAAATTAATACATAGATTCAATGCAATCCCAATTAAAATCCCCAAGAGTTTCTTCACAGGCTTGGAAAAAAAAAATCCTTCATTTCATATGGAAAAACAAAAGACCCTGAATAGCCAAAGCAACACTGAGCAAAAAGTGCAATACAGGGGGATCTCTATACCAGACTTCAAACAATACTACAGGGCTATAGTCACACAAACAGCTTGGGCCGGGCATGGTGGCACACACCTTTAATCCTAGCACTTGGGAAGCAGAGGCAGCAGATCTTTGTGTGTTCAAGGCCAGCCTGGTCTACAGAGCGAATTCCAGGACAACTGGGGCTACAGGGAGACCCTGTCTCAAAAAGACAAAAAACAAACAAAAAGCCAAAAAAACAGCTTGGTACTGGCACAAAAACAGACCAATGGAACAAAACCAAAGATCCATATTTGAGTACATACAATTTCAGCCATCTCATATTTGACCAGGGGGCCAAGAAGACACAATGGAGGAAAGACAGCATCTTCAGCAAGTGGTGTTGGCAAAACTGGATCACCACTTGTAGAAGAATAAAGTTAAACCCCTACCTCTCACCCTGTACAAAAGTCAACTCCAAAGGGATCAAAGACTTCAACGTGAAACCAAACACTCTGAAGGTGATAGAAGAAAAAGTTGGCAGCAGACTACAAGACATAGGCGTAGGAAAAGACTTCCTAAATCAGACAGCAGCTGCGCAAGAATTAAGGTTGACAATTGACAAATGGGACCTCATTAAACTCAAAAGCTTCTGTACATCAAAAGAAACAATCAAGGAAGTGAAGAGAAATCCCACAGAGTGGGAGGAAACCTTCACTGCAGATACATCTGACAAAGCATTGATTTCCAGAATATATAAACTACTCAAAAAACAAAGAAAAAAGAAAACAAATGACCCGCTCAATAGATGGAGCAAAGAACTGAACAGAGACTTCACAAGCGAGGAATTAGAGATGTCTGAGAAACACCTCAAGAACTGCTCAACATCACTAATCATTAAGGAAATGCAAATGAAAACCACTTTAAGATATCATCTTACTCCAATAAGACTGGCTAGGATCAAGAAAACAAATGATACCAAGTGCTGGAGAGGTTGTGGGGAAAGGGGAACACTCATCCACTGCTGGTGGGAATGTAAACTCAGACAACCACTATGGAAACCAGCGTGGAGAACCCTTAAAGACTCAAATGAGTTTACTACCAACTAACCCAGTCATACCACCTGGGTTATACCACAAGACTCATCTTACCGACCACCAGAGATTAACTGCATAGCCAACTTTATTGCAGCTGTTTCTTACAAAGTAAGAGATTGAGACACCCAACCACAGTGCCCATCAACTATGAGTGGATAGAGAAAATGTGGTACATCTAATACAATGGAGTTCTATGCAGCGGTAAAGAAAAGATGACATCAGGAACTTTACAGGTAAATGGATGAGCCTATAAGATATTATGTTTAAGTGAAGTAACACACAGTCCCAGAAAAACAAACGACTAATGTAACCCTCATCTGTGATGGCTAGTGCCAATTACCGAGTTGTAAGGCAAACTGAGCACGTTATTGTTTAATTCCTTGTGATCTGAAAACTGTGCCTTATATTGTGAAGCCCTTAACAGGTTCTAGATTAACTAACATTTATTTTCAGACTTTGGAATTTTGGTATATGGGTGGAAGGGTATGTATGCATATTTTAGAGCTAATATAAAATCAAAATGGAAAAATGTGAACCCTGAAATATGATTTGGAAATCACCACACTAGTTTGTTTTCAGAGGCACATAATTTTAGTAATGGCGCGAGCAACCGTTGTATAGATGGCATAGTCTTTGTATATATGTGCTATCGCTGAAGCAATACAATTTGGAGGGGAACAACAAACAAAAGACACAGGCACAAGAAAAAAAAAAATGAGCCGGGCGTGGTTGCACCGCTTTAATCCTAGCACTGGGAGGCAGAGGCAGGTGGATCTTTGTGAGTCAAGGCCAGCCTGGTCTAACAAGTGGAGTTCCAGGAAAGCTTGTGGCTACCGGGGAGACCCTGTCTCAATAAAAGACAAAAAAAAAAAAAAAAAAAAAAAAAGCTGAAAAAGTGACATCTCTTTCCAAACAATAATCCCTGCTTTGAAAAACACTCTGGAAAGACTCAGAAAAAGATGCAAGACATGTATGGCAGAGTGCATGAACCTGGTGGGGTGGGGGGCATGGAAAGGGAAATGAGTCTAAAATGGGTTAAGCAATGAATATGATGTTATAAAAAAGTTTTTAATATAAAAAATTTTTTTAAACTACCTATTTTATTTTTGTTCCTGTGTATGTGGGTCATGTCCCCTTGAGGACAGGAGAGGATGTCAGATTCTCTGGAACTGCAGTGAAAAGCAGTTTTGAGCCTAGAAACAATCATTCTGAATGAGGTAACCTGGATGCAGGAAGACAAATGTCACATGTTCTTTCTTGTGGCTAGATGCCACCTTTGAAATCCTAAATTATGCATGTTTTAATTTGAAATTCCAGAGATGTCAGGACACTCAAAAGTGGTCATGGAGAGGACCAGGGGTGGCATGGGTATCCTGAGAGGGGCAGTAGAATGCAGATGATATATTATATCTAAGGGATGCCAAAAATTCATCAAAAAACCTTAGAAATGATTACACTTTCAGTAAAGTGGCAGCTTAAAAAAATTAATTGAGACAAGTGGCTCCTTAAATAACAAACAAAAAAGAAAAAAGAGTATATGGAAACCCATTCACAATATGCCTCAAAAAGTATAAAATACTGGAAAAACATACCAAAAACATTAAAGATCTTGACATTGAAAATTTTAAATCTTTAAAAGGACCTCCCATGAGTGTCTGCTGGGATTTCATCAGCCTCTTCAGAAGTGTAGACTTGCCTTTGTTGGACTACCCCATGCTGTAGTCAGGGAGGCCAGGGCAGGAAGATCAAGAAGGAGACACTGTTATGCTGGACCTCATTTGGTGACCATGTCGGGGAGGGACCCCAGTGTGGAGCACAGGGCAGGATGATGGTTGTTTTGGGTATGCCAAGGAGGAACCTTCAAGTACTTCCTTGGGGAAAACATGACATCTTTTGTGGGAAAAAAAAAAAAAAAAAGGATTATATTTTAACAGTTAAAAATATTTTAACAATACCCCGACCCAGCCATACCATCCTGGGCTGTACCCACAAGACTCTTCCTACCCCAGAGATACATGCACGGCTCCATGTTTATTTCAGCTCTCTTCATATAGCAAGGAGCTGGAACCAACACCAAGTGCCCTTAACGGACGAGAGGATAGAGAAAATGTGGTACATTACACAATGGAGTTCTAATGCGCAGTAAAGAAAGATGACATCATGAACTTTGCAGTTAAATGGCGGGAGCTAGAGGACATCATCTGAGTGAAGTAACACAGTCCCAGAAAAACAAACGACGTAATGGATCCCTCTGTGGATGCTAGTGCCAAATACCCAATAAAAAATAATAATAAGAAGAAGGAAAAAAAAGACAAAGAAAGCAAAAAAAATTTGTAAAATAATATTTTCTCTTTTTATTTGATACATGCTTACAACAATTCATAATTTATCATTATGTAATTCCTATGGTGTGTTCTAACATATAGGAATACTAAATCACATTCTAGAAAAAAAGAGAGAATGAAAGTTATACTTTTTTAAATTTTTTTTTTATTATTTTTTATTCTGTATGTGTATGAATGTACTGTCTGCATGCAAGTCTGTGCAACGTGTCGTGCAACGCCGCGAGTTCAGAAGAGGGTCTCGGATTCCCCTGGAACCTGGAGTTCTCCTGGAATTGGAGCTTCAGACGGTCTCAGCCGCCAGTGTGGGGCTGGGGATCGAACCCGGGTCCTCTGTAAGAGCAGTCGGCGCTCTAACCGCTAGGCCATTCCCGTTTTACACGCATCGAAACTCTACTGTTTAAATGTAAATCTCCCTGAGGCCGGGCGTTGGTGGTGCACGCCTTTAATCCTAGCACTTTGGGAGGCAGAGGCAGCGCGGATCTTGTGAGTTCCACAGGCCAGCCTGGTCTACAGGAGTGAGTTCCAGGACAGCTGGGGCTACAGGGAGACCCTGTTCGCGAAAAAGACCAAAATAAATAAATAAATAAATAAATAAATAAATAAATAAATAAATAAATAAATAAATAAAATGTAAATCTCTAAAGGTGCTTTGGAATAACCTATAGTTTATTTTCAGACTTTGTATACTTTGATTATTGTGGGCGTGTATGTATGCATATTTGGAATAAATAAAATCAAATGGGGACAAAAAAGAGAGAAAAACCTATTCAAAGAAATGACCAAAACAGTAAACCTGTGCAGCAAAAAGGTCATATAAAGACTGAGAATATGATCAAGACAGGACTTGTGTATGACAAAAATCCATGAGCTCTGACGGGGAAGGGGGGGCAACTAGGGGGTGGGGCATGGCTCGGCGCATGCATCGCCTACCTTGGCTTCAGCAATGTTTGTCGGACCCTGTGGCTCCACCCACTCCTCCTCCTCACCCGGCCCCCCCGGCCCCCCCCCCAGCCTGTCCCGTTGCATCCATTTCTTTTGTCCTCCTGCCTGCCCCTTTCCTTTTCCCCTGTGCCCTCCGCGGGGCTTGGCGCATGGCCTCGGGGTTTCAGACGCCACCGTTCTTGCAGAGGCCCCGGTTTCGATCCCCACCACCCACTGGCGGCCTGAGACTGGTCCTGAAACTCCAATTCCATGCCAGGAGAACTCCCCAGTTTCCAGGGGAATCCGACACCCTCTTCCTGACCTCCAAGGCATTGCACGACACAGGTGCACAAGCCTGCATGCAGACAGTACATTCATACACATAAAAAAAAAAAAAAAATGTGAATCCCTAAATGTGTTTTGGAATTAAGCTATAATTTATTTTCAGATTTTGTAATTTTGCTTTATGTGTGGAGTGTATATATGGATATTTTGGAATAATATAAAATTAAAGAGAACGAAGAACAAAGAACTGACCAAAACAGTAAACCTCTGCATTGAAAGGTTATAAAAGACTGAGAAAAAGATTCAAGACAGGACTTAACATGTATGACAGAATCCATGAGCTCTGGTGGGGGGGCAGGGGGCATGAGGGGTGGGCATGGATCGGGGAATGAGTCCAAATTGATAAATGTTGTATGAAATGCGCTCAATAAAAATTAACTTAGAAAAAGAAAAATTTAAATCTTTAAAAGGACCTCCCATGGTCATGACTGGAAGAATTAATATTGTGAAAATGACCATCCTACCAAAAGCAATATATAGATTCAATGAAATCCCAATTGAAATCCCCATAACATTCTTCACAGAATTAGGAAAAAAAATCCAAAAATTCATATGGACGCACAAGGAAATTTAGGTATTATCAAGGGAAAAATGGGAAAAATGGGGAGACTTTAAGTGGGTTTGGCCTGGATGGAGGTTAGAAAGGAGTAAGAAAGAAAGGAGACATAATGCCTAGCTAGTGAAAAAAGAAAAAAGCAACACAGAGGAAAGCATCTTAGTCTAACAATCTAGTGACAAATTACACATACATTATCTCTCTCTCTATAAGTCCATGTGCATAGTAAAAGGCTACTACATAACAAGAAAGAGTGCCACACAGGTGAAACCTTCCTTTGAGTTGTTGGCCAGGGTAGTCAAGACTCCCAAAATTACATAGGCAATTACCCTTGATTGCCTTCCAGAAACTGAAGGTAAGACCCTATTGCTGAACACAGGACATCCTTCAGAGACTGGATTTGGAGCCATGAGCTGGAAATGACCTGGAAGCCACTTCCCCTGAAAGGCAGTACTCATAGCTTTAAAGAGCACTACACAAGCTCGTAAGGGAGAACATCAAATTGATGGTCCAACATCAGGTTTAAGACCAAATAACCACCTCAATGACTAGCACAGCATACAACATTGGCGCAGTAATGGCACTTTTATCTTGGGGGCAATCAATGGATACCTAATTGGACTTAAAGCCCACTCAATGAGAGGAAACTCACATGTGGTACTGTAAACATAGCCAAATACACATGCATGGAGAGATCATAGATCTTAGAGAAATCCCCAAGACTGTCACATTCCTAAACTAATGTAACTTCCTTACCAAGTGCAAAATATGTACCTTATATTTACAGTTAAGAATCCTAGTCACCACTCATCAGAGAAGCTTCTTTTGCACCAGAAAGAAACTATTAGAACAGATTACACAACTGATCACACACAGACATTGTGAACTGACCAAGCCTAAGTGACACATCTACAATGCAACCTCTACTAAGGCTCACATAACATAGAACAAGAGATAAAGAGGGACTCTTTGGGGCTGGAGAGATGGCTCAGCAGCTAAGAGCACTGACTGCTCTTGCAGAGGACCCGGGTTCGATTCCCAGCACCCACATGGCGGCTAAGAACCGTCTTTAACTCCAGTTCCAGGGGAATCTGACACCCTCTTCTGACCTCTGCGGCACTGCACGACTGGGTGCACCAACCTGCATGCAGATGGTACACTCATACACATTAAAAACATTAAAAAAAAAGAGAGATAAAGAGGACTCTAATGGATCTCTCAACTCTCACCAATGAAGCTCCCTCATGATCAGAGGGCCAGGAACACAAATGGGCACACATGGAGATTAGAAGTCTGCAAAGTGTGGTCCTCCCACAGGACCCCATATTAAGTTTTATTCACCCAAGGCTCAGGGACCATTGCGGAAGAGGGGGCAAAATACTGTAAGAGCTAGGAAGGAGGTCCATGATCATACAGAAATGGAATCATACAAGCTCTGAGGACTCTGTTCATATGATCCTACAGCAGTGCTATCAGCATGCACAAGACCCATGCAAACTCAAGGGGACAAAAATCAAGCATGAAACTAGGGAAAGGGGTAGCAGACCCCAATCTTAGCTGAAGAAACATTGGCAGTTGATTACTACTGCATGAAGAAGAGCTGATCACAGTAAAGTGAGAGACTCTGGATAGGCTGACTAGACCCCAGTGGATGGACTTATATAAGTCCCTGGACAATAACTTGACACAATAGGGCTTAACACAGACGACAGAGTGTATGAAATGCGGTGGGCAGGGGCTATGGGAGATTGCCAATGGGGACAGGGTATAAAGGTGATTAAGATTCTTTGAGTTATTCTGTATGAAATACACAAAAATTCAATAAAAAGTTTTTAAAAATAAAGAAGGAAAGGGGAATGATAAAGGAGAAAAGGCTAAATGAGGTGGAGATGGGATGGTGGGAGACAGGGAGTATGGGGAAGAATATCCAACAGTAAAGGCCTTTAAGGAAAAAAAAAACATGGAAACTCATCAGTATAGAAGCTTCTTAAAGTATACGTTATTAACAGTGATTAAGGGCTGGAGAGATGGCCTATCGGTTAAGAGCTCTGACTGCTTTGCAGAGGACCCGGGTTTGATTCCCAGCACCCACATGGCGGCTGAGAACCATCTTTAACTCCAGTTCCAGGGGAATCCAACACCCTCTTCTGACCTCCGTGGCATTGCACGACACGGGTGCACAAACCTACATGCAGACAGTACACATACAAAAAAAAAAAAAAAACTGATTAAAAGAAGTCACCACGTAACAGGAGAACAACTGCTCCTACTAACAAAATAAGATGGAATACCTTTCCTGAAGCTGTTGAGCAGAGCTCCCTCCCTCCCTCAGACCCTCAAACAGTATCGTCCACTTTCCTGCTCTTGGTCGGCCAGCAACACCTCACAGTAAGACCCTACTGCTTAAGACACTGCATACACGAGCTGCAGAATAAACAAGGAGAGCCTGGCTTGGTGGCCCACCAGAGGCAGGCAGATCTCTGTGAGTTTAAGGCCAGCCTGGTCCTCATAATAAGTTCTAGGCCAGCTAGGGCTACAGGAAGACCCTGTCTAAAAAAAGAAGAAGGAAGGAAGGAAGGAAGGAAGGAAGGAAGGAAGGAAGGAAGGAAGGAAGGCAGGAGAGAGAGAAGAGAAAAAAGGAGAGAAAGGGGAAAAAAAAAAAAGGGAGGGAGGGAGGGAGGGGAAATCTAGCTGGTACCAACTCCAAAGCCTCGGCTCTAATGGCTAATTTTCATAGTACTGGAAGGTGCTATGCATGCTACCAGAAGAAAAACAGAAATCATCAACCTTACCCAGCTGATCTACAAGAACTGGCCTGGGAAGATATGCCTAGTAGTGCAATAGTTGCATGAATATACGGGAGTAACCAACCACTCTTTTATTTGATCCAAGGCCCATTTCATAGGATGGAGCCCATATCTGACATTGATATCAGGCCTGGGAACCTGAGACTAGAAAACTCACTGGGAATAGGGGAGAGCCTAATACTATTTCTGCCAAATAGTTACAGCATTAAACTCACTCCTGATGACTTATTTTATGGTGATTAATACAGAAACTCACAACTGGCCAATACACAGAGAACTAGATCATGCAGAGTGCTTTGACACCTATGTCAAAGGCTCAGGGAGTACTTGGAAGAGGGGGCAGAAAGATGTTAAGAGCCAGAGGTGGATCACAAGGGAACAGTTTTCCAGACAACTGGTCAGTTACTCATACGAACTCACTATAATGGTGACGGCATGCACAAGTCCCATGCAAGATCAAATGAGACAAAATCCCAGGGCAGACACGGGAAGGTGGGTAAGAAACCCCAACTCTACCTTAGGAACTATCGGCAACCAAAAGCTGCTGGCAAGGGGACAGATCACTTCTTTCAAGGGTGTGACTCTTGGTAGGTTAACCAGGTTACAGTGAATGAACCCACACTGAAGGGCTATTGTCAACGCAAGTATATTAAATAAAGGGAGGTACAGATAAGATTGGGGAGCTCAGTACCAAAATATATTGGATGAAAATCGCAAAAATCCAATTAAATATTTTTTCAAAAAAGAGTGTGTACTACTCTCACAAGTGACCCAAGTTAAATTCCCAGCGGCAACAACAGGCTACCCAGAACAACTCTAAACTCTGTCAGGGAAATCAGGAAGTACAGAAACCAAGCATTTACTGAAAGGGCTGAAAAACTCTCTTTATACTAACAGATGTGGAATAGCTAACACTCTGAAAATCTATTTTTCAGAGGTATTCAAGTTAGAGAAAACCAGTATTAAAGGTTTCCCCAGGTCATAATTTAACTGCTACAACATTGGTAGATTCAAGTCACAGCCTACCTGACTATCAGCACAGATGGGCTTACACATCCCAAGGTCACAGAGGAGAAATTCCTTCTGCAGGTGGATTTACAGAAACAGACATTAAGGAGAATGAGTTCAAACACTACTTACACCAAAATTCATTGCTGGGCCCTTGAATGCTGGATAATTGCAAACTGGGGCTCTAAATGATAACAGTGGAATTCATTTCTCAAGATAGCTCTTTAGTGTTATTCTCTTTATTAAGCATTCATAAAACCATTACTGGGTGAGTACTATGCCCTAAAGTATAAAATGAGTCATTAACCCATAAAAACAATACTAGACACACATAAAAGAAACAGTGAATGCATGGGGGTACTAATTTTCTTGTTTAATTCCAGCTACAAGGGGATTATATCCTCTAATCTCCATGAGCGCCTAACACACATATACACATAGTTAATTTCATTTGGAGTGAGGATAAGTGAGATAGGGAGGGAAGGATGGAAGAAGGGGCAAGGAAGGGAAGGGGGTGGGGCTGATGAGCCTTTTCAAAGAAAGTCCACACAGCAATCGTCAGAGGAACGCTACCAAACAATCTCCGGAGCTATCCCAAGAAAAAAGGAAATTAACAGACTTTAAGTTTCCAGGTGCGCCTGAAGTTTCACATCGTGTGATTAGTTCAACAAAGTCACAGCACAGAGCGCTTCTTAACTCTGTCCAGAGAGAGCAGCTGGGTTAACTCAGCAGTCAAGAATTAACCCTTGCATCAGTCAAGGATTAACTCAGCCGGAAGGAAAGCAAACGTGGAAAGTAAGTGAACGCTGCAGAGTGAAGGCGTACAAAGCCGAGGGGCAGCTGCAAGGGGCTTCCTCTACTGTGCAGACTTGTCAATCTGGTCCACATTTCTCCTCCCCTTGCCCGGCCCTCGCTCCAGTGGTCCCTTCCTGCAATACTCAAGGCTTACTCTGAAGGACTTACGGAAAATTCAGTGTTACAATTTGATGTTACATGCACGAACCTCCTCAGCACAGATACACTACATGGAGTTATTAGCGGAAACAGAAAAGGTGTCCGCACGCGTTCCTCTAGGAGGAGCTTCCCAGGGGTCATGAACCTGTCCAGACTGGCTGCCGACCCCATCCCGTCCTTCCTAGACAGCTTGCCCATCTCCTACCCAGCTGCACGCCCTCTTCCTTTCCTTCCCCAGTGTTCCCACCACGACTTTTAGACTCTGCTGTTCCTTTCCGCTCAACACTTGTCCACACTGCACCAAAAGCACGATCAGGCGCTCTGGACGGTCACTGACACTGAAGCCGCCCGCGTAGGCGGAGCCTCGGGCTCTGAGCTCAGACAGCGGGAGCGGAGCCCAGGTACAGAGGACCCCGCAGAAGACTGCGGGTGCGACGGCCCGGCCAGCGCCGACCCAGCTCCGGGAGGGTCCAACACAGACAGCATGCTTAGGCGGCTCCTCACCGTCCTGGGCCACCGGACCCCCACGCTCACCATGGCCGGGACGCTCGGCCGCGCTCTCCGCACAGCAGGCAGCAACGTTCAGGGTCACCAGCGACTCCCTAGACCGGAGAGCGGAAGCCGCAGGAAATGGCTACGGAAAAAGCCCGCCTCCTGCCTCCTTCCCACACTTCTCATTGAGCAGCGCGACCGGAAGCCCTGCTTAGCTTAGGTCCACCCACGTTGCTTGAATAACACACTAAAGATGGAGCACAGTTTACCCTCCTCTTGCTTCCTTCCTCTTGGGCGCAGACATGGCCAACTCCCTAGAGCTCTGCATTTAAGCAAAACTTGCTCCTAACTGGGGAAGCAGCTACTGCTGTCTTGGGAAAGTCAGTAGGCACTGCCTGTTCTTTCTCTAGAGATAGGGTCGTTCATGTGCAGAGTGTTCTATGGAGTTGTGCCCTTGCTCAGATCTAGGAAGGCTCCCACCACACCTTAAGTCACATTAATATTGGACTTAGAACCCAGTGGCTTGCAGGAATCTGGATTTTGTGCACAGTAACACAAGCATTGTCTAGAACCCAGGTCTGCTCCCTAAGATGCTGATCATTCTAAGGGGCCAGACAGGGGACACACACACACACACACACACACACACACACACACGCGCGCGCGCGCGCATTTTTTCAGATTCCCTGGGAGACAGAGCTTAGAAGCTGTCTGTCTGTGCTGAACTTCTTCATGTCCTACTCAGTAGCTGGCTCCTCCGTTCTCCTCATCACATAGGCTATCCTAGATGAAATGGTCTGGGATTTCCCTTCACCTGTTATGCCCTGAATCCAAGACCCTCGCAGACCACCAGGAGACAGACACTGATGCAAGAGCAGAGAATCTTTTTAATTTTTTTTAAATTTTATTTATTTCTGTATGTGTATGAATGTACTGTCTGCATGCAGGTTTGTGCACCCGTGTCGTGCAATGCCGCGGAGGTCAGAAGAGGGTGTCGGATTCCCCTGGAACTGGAGTTCTCCTGGAATTGGAGTTTCGGACGGTTCTCGGCCACCATGTGGGTGCTGGGGATCGAACCCGGGTCCTCTGTAAGAGCGGTCGGTGCTCTTAACCGCTAGGCCATCTCTCCAGCCCCGAGAGAATCTTTTTATTAACTAGCTTAAGTCAGGGCTGTTCCCGAACCTGGCGCCACAGGACTGGAAAGAGCCCGAGGCTCCATACAAGCATTCAATTAAAGGGAAAGATCGCAAGCAGGGGGTTTTCCAAGCCTTGGCGTTATAGGATTGGTGGGCTTGTAACAGCCCTGAGGGCGGGGGGGGGGCGGGGGGGCGGGGGGGGGGACGGGATTCATGGTATGTTTCCCAGTCAAAGACATAGTTTCTGGGATTGTTGGGTTGTGAGAACATACTTATCTGGCCTTTGCATTGACTACCTGCAACAGTTATTTCAAAAAAACTTCTCTATCCTGATCCCTACACAGTCTTCCTGCAGCTTGTGGGAACAGGCTTATCTGATCCCTATAACAGTTATCTCAAAAGCCTGATCCTTACACAGTCTTCCTGCAGAACTTTTGTGGTAGGTGGCAGTTCTCCCCTTTGTCTAGGATGGAGACTTTGGTATGGTCAGCAGAATAGGTTTTTAACTCGTTGCCCTTCATTTCCCCATTTCTCTTGTTACTTGAGAGGCCAATCTTGGTCTCTCCTGTCTAACTTAGACAGAAGTGTCCTGGGCTACATGATTATATTGGCTGTTTAAGCAGTGTGGATCAAATAGGATACAATGTGTTCTTAAGGTCATCAGCTGAATTGCCCCCAATCTTTCTCTCATAGAGGGGACTAACTTATTCAGTACACATGGTCCCCAGGGGTAGTAATAACAACAGAATAACATTGGGGCCTAACAGGGTGGAGATCAGTGTGGGCCTCCCTTACACACCTTCTGAAAGGACATAAAACTCAGATATTTCCTTAGATCTGGGAATTTCTCTGGTCTTCTTGGGCCCACTCCACACTGATCTCCGTAACTTATCTCCTAGCAGTAAGCTGTCTCTGACCTTATGCTCTAACCTTTGCAGTTTTGTGTGTTTCTTTTTTTTTTTTAATTTATTTTTCTATGTGTATGAATGTACTGTCTGCATGTTTGTGTGTTTCTTTTTGTTGTTTTTGGTTTTGTTGTTTGGTTTGCTTCGATTTTTTGTTTGTTTTCTTGCTTTTGTGTTTTGTTTGTTTTTTTGAGATAGGATCTCCCTCTAACCCCAGCTAGCCTAGAACTTACTGTGTAGCCCAGGCTGCCCTGGATTGCACAGATACTTGCCTGCTTCCAAGTGCTGGAATAAATGCTTGAGCCGCCATGATCCCCCTTTCCAGGTTTTTAAGATAGACTGAATGTTCCTTAAAAGGCTCCATTTGTATTTGCCTGTAATATACATTATCTACTTCTACACACTAATAAAAGTGCCTCTTCTTATTTTTGTCCATATTAACAGGTTTCTCACCCCCTCCTTAACACTCAGGCTGGACATTTTAATCCAGAGAAATAACACATGACAAGCTTTTGGTGTCACACATGTGTGACCCCAATATTTGGGCATAAGCAGCAAGACCAGTATTTCATGATCAGCCTTGCTACATAGCGTGCTTGAGGGCCGCCTGCACTACATGAGACCCTCTCTCAAGTAAATGAAATGTGTAACACATGCACAACAGAACAAAATTATTAATGCATCTTAAATATACACTTTGTAAAAAGATTACAGCAGTGGTCCCTGAAAGTATTAAATGAAAAAAAAAAAAAAGGAAAGACTCAGCAAGAGTTTATTTTTTGAAAAGACAAATATAATTGATAAACTCTTAACTATATTGACTGTAATAATTTGTGGAGACTTTAGCAGGTTTGGCCATTAAGTATTTACCAGAGTTAAAAGATTTAGAGTCTGAGTCCTGGCATCCCTAAGAAGAGAGACTCAGCCATCTATCCATCCATCCACCCATCCATCCATCTATCCATCCATCCATGTATCCATTCATCCATCCATCCACATATCCATCCATCCATCCATCCATCCATGTATCCATCCATCCATCCATCCATCCATCTATCCATCATTCCATATATCCATCCATCCATCCATCCATCCATCCATCCATCCATGTATCCATCCATCCATCCATGTATCCATCCATCCATCCATGTATCCATCCATCCATCCATCCATGTATCTATCCATCCATCCATCCATCCATCCATCCATCCATGTATCCATCCATCCATCCATGTATCCATCCAGCCATCCATCCATGTATCCATCCATCCAGCCAGCCATCCATGTATCCATCCATCCATCCATCCATCCATGTATCATCCATCCATCCATCCATCCGTGTATCCATCCATCCATCCATCCAACCATCCATCCTGTATCCATCCATCCATCCAGCCAGCCATCCATGTATCCATCCATCCATCCATCCATCCATCCATCCATCCATCCTCAATACATTAAACATTGAACAAACGGTGAAAAACAGGGGAAAAAAATCTGTTCAGTGAAGTCACATTGGGCAGAAAAATCAAAGAGGTCCTGTGACTCCCAAGTACATTTTCTGGGTCCATGATGTTTATAGATTTAAATAGAGGGCAAGAGTTATGTGTGCCTGGGCAGTACTTGTCAAGGAGAAGTCTGTAAGGGCATTTCCAGAGAGGACTTCCGGAACCATGAATGTGGATTTAAACAGAGACTAGAGCCGGGCATGGTGGCGCACGCCTTTAATCCTGGCACTTGGGAGGCAGAGGCAGGCGGATCTTTGTGAGTTCAAGGCCAGCCTGGTCTACCATAGTGAGTTCCAGGACAGCCAGAGCTACAGGGAGACCCTGTCTCAAAAAGACAAATAAATAAATAAGTAATAAAAATAACAGAGACTAAGTGCTAGCTTTTTCTGTCCCTGCTTTGTAAACACATTCCTAAAGGCAATGTGACCACATGCCTCAAGATCCTACTAGCACAGGCAGAGTCCCCCTCACCACCACGTCTTCCTCACCACACTCACCCCACCGCAGAGATACATGCACGGCCATGTTTATTTCAGCTCTCTTCTATAAACCCGTAGCTTTATTGAGTCTAACAATTCATGGAGACTTTGTGCAGTGGGCAGGCCATTAAGAATTTACAAGAGTTATTAGGTTTAAAGCCTTAGACCTGGCAGCCTTAACAAGACAAGACTCAACCATTCATCCTCAGTATGCTAACTAAATGGGCAAGTAATTGTGAAAAGGAAAAAAAATTCAGTGAAGCCCTATTGAGCAGAGAAGCCAAGAGGTCCAGTGACCACCACCCCAAGTCTATTTTTCTGGGTCCTGACATTAAGTTTAGGTTAAAATGGAGGGCAAGAGTTATGCATGACTGAGCAGTGCTTGTCTGTCAAGCCATTTCCAGAGAGGACTATCTGAGGTAGGAAGGACACCCCCCACCAATGTGAGTGGAAACATACTTTAGGCTGGGGCCCAGACTTGCTTGAATGGAGAGTGTTTCAAAGACCAGAATGCCTGGGGAAATGCAGGGAGAGAGATCTGGATGGTGAAGTTCCAGAGTGTAACAAGCATTCTCTTGGAAACTTGAATGCAAGCCACTGGTTGGTGTTATGTTCTGGGAAAGCATCCAAGCTCACTCCACCCATGACCTAGGAGGTGAGCAGGCTGAATTAAATAGACTCATGGGGTCGACACAGGACATTTCAAAAACATAGCATTCCTGCCGTGGTGGATTACTACTGACTTCTCTATCTTGGTCTACAGTAAGATTGGTGTGGCAAAAGATATGAAAATAGGCATTTTCATAAAAAGAAGAGGACATGAAAATTTAAAATAGACTCAGCTGGATCTGAAAGCAGAAGTAATTGGTAAAGAGTTTACCAACATTAAGGAGAAATGTCCCAGTGTTCAGAAGGACAATATGAAAGTTGCCTTGGGGGCTGGAGAGATGGCTCAGTGGTTACGAGCACTGACTGCTCTTGCAGAAGACCTGGGTTTGATTCCCAGCACTCACATGGTGGCTAACAACCATCCTTAACTCCAGTTCCAGGGGATCCAATGACTTCTTCTGGCCTCCACAGGTACTGCACAGCATGTGTGCAGGTACATACATGCAGGCATGTCACTCATACACATAAAATAAAAATAAAAAATTGAAAACTAATTCTCTAAAAATAAGTTGCCTTGAGAATAAATCCCTAGTCAATACAGGACTCCGAGAGGACCCGGGTTCGATCCCCAGCACCCACATGGCGGCTGAGAACCATCTGTGACTCCGGTTCCAGGAGAACTCCAGTTCCAGGGGAATCCGAGACCCTCTTCTGACCTCCGCGGCATCGCACGACACGGGTGCGCAGACCTGCATGCAGACAATACATTCATACACATAAAAATAAATTAAAATAAATTAAAAAAAAAAAATTCTTTTAAAAAAATAAAAAAAAGAAGAGCAATGCCTATGAACTTCAGAAATGGCAACACAGGTTCCCAGCTTTAAAACAACAAGCTCTGAAATTATATCCACTAGGTTCCCTCGAGGAATCACCAGGTGCTTCCACAATTATGGAATAATAATCACGTCTGACCAGAAGCCGCTGAAACTGTGGTTGACGGGGAGGAAACTACATCTCAAAGCTGGCTGCAAAGCTTGAACCCTGTTTTCTGCACGCTACTTTTATTGCAGGCATGAAGGGTGCAGTAGTGAATATGCCATAAAATCTTGCATCAAGGTTTCAAAATGTGTTAAGTCCTGACAAGGGACAAAAAAGACACAGTTTTGGGAATGAGGCCTGGAAGGGACATTGCACGTAGCTGTATAGCTGGAGCATCAATTGCAGCAGTTACTGCAGGAAGTTCCAGAATTTTGGAATGTCCTCCAAGGAAAGCTCTTGACAGTGACTGGACCTTGTTGAAAGAAAGGCCATGTGTGCTATGGTCAACACAGCTGGCACATGCTACTGGGGTCAGAGGATTGTAATATAAGTCCCATGTTGCAGAAATGTGACTGAAGGATGGGGTGTTTTTCATGCTGGCGAGGTTTAGCTTTTGCCTTGTATTTCCTTGCTATGCCTTCATGTCTCCATTTTGGAATGGAAACGTTTGCAATATGTAGATATGCAACTTGTTCTTAATTTACAGGGACATAAAATAACACACTGCCTTCAGTCTCAGAAGAAACATTGTATTTCAGATTTCTGAATATCAGTAGGAACAGATCAAGATTTGAGTACTCATAATACTTAATATACTCTTTAAAGTATCAAATGACCATTAACCTTCTAATATGGACTAAAGACTCAGGTCTCGCCAAGAATCCTTCAAATCTTCAATGCCAGATGGAGAACTAACTGAATACCCAGCTTGTGGACTAAAACAGCTAAGGGGTTTCAGCCTCCTCAGAATGAATATAGACTGCCATTGTTTGAACTACCTGGGCCGATATCTTGGAGGCCAGTACAGGGGTAATCAAAGATTAGGCACATAGTGGCTTACATGGAACATCATTTGGGGGCACACGTGGAGGGAAAGCCAACCCCCATGTGGGTCAGCAAAAGAGGCAGGATTGATGTTGTTTGGATTGCCAAGCCCTGAGAAACCTCAAGCAACTTCCCTTAACAGAAAAACACTGGACATCATGTATTAGGAAAAAAATCCTCCAAACTGCACTTAGTGATATATTCGTGTATTTTATGTATAATATTATATAATATAATATAATATAACTGTTATATATATATATATAAAACTGTGTATATATGTAAATATACTGAATCAATACAAGTTGGAGAGAACAACAACAAAAGAACTGAAAAAAAACCTCTGGAAAGACTCAGAAAAAGATACAGGACATGTATGGCAGAGTGCAGGGACTCGGGTGGGGTGGGGGGCATGGAAAGGGAACTGATTATAGATTCGATTGAGAAATGATGTATGACCTATGGAAAAAGTTTAATAACAATAAAAAATAAAAAAAGAAAGTCTTTTCCTACACCTATGTCTTGTAGGCTGCTGCCAACTTTTTCTTCTATCACCTTCAGAGTTTTGGGTTTCACATTGAGGTCTAACTAAATTTTTTTTAAAGTGGTATGTCGGATTGTTAAATTGAGAAGGGTAGGGTTGTGATGGTTGGTCTTAACTGTCAATTTGATGGGACGTAGAATCATTCTAGTAGACACACCAAAGGGCATGTGTGAGAGGGATTTTACAGAGAGGATTAACTCAGGTGGAAAGACATGCCGTGAATGTGGGTACCACTATTCCATGGGATGAAACTCTCAACTGATTAAAAAGCTGAGCAAAGCGAGAACCATCAGCTTCTTCATTATCACCAGATGCCTCCTGATCCTACGACCTCCATCAGACTGACGACGCCTTCATAACTTCCCTTCCAGGATGGATTCTCTCAAAATGGAGCAAGAACAAGCAGCTTTTGTTAGTAATGTTGCCATAGCAACTAGAATAGTATCTAAGAAAACACCATAGCTACTATTACATTTAATCTTTACTTAACGTCTAATCTATAGGCAGCAGGGTTTATAAAAAGGTGTGTATGTTGGTCAGGGTTCTCCAGAGGAACCTAACCAAAAGAACAAGAATGTGGTCAAGGCTTGGTAAAGGACGCTGTGTGCCACATCAGTCCCATTCTGGAAAATTCCTGGAAAGGAGCTGACTCCAGTCCTCGTTGAAAGCCTGTAAAATCTTGTTCTTACATCAGTTTAAAAAATCAACAGCATCAGCAAAAGGGCGAATAACTCCTCAGCAAGAGGGAAGGAGAGGCAATCCTAAGGCAAATGGTCTCCTTCTTCCCTGCTTTTTAAAAATCTGTGCTGATGCTAGATGATGCCATCCACAATAAGGGTGGGTCTCGAAACACTTAAGATAATCAACACAGTTCCTCCAATGAGGCTTCCTGCTCAGGCAATTCTAAATTGTGTCATGTTGACATTAAAAATCAACCATCATGGCTGCAGACATGTCCTAGTCATTAAGAGTTCTTACTGTTCTTCCAGCGCACGTGTCACACAGCTTACAGCTACCTATAACTCCACATCCAGAAGATCAATCAGTAGCCCTCTTCTTGCCTCTGTGCATCCACATAGCATACAACACAGAAACACACATACACACACACACACACACACACACACACACATGCACACACACACAGGAATAAAGTTTTGATCTAAAAATAATAAACTATCACGGTCACCAATGTGTCATTCATTCTGAAGCTTGGCTTTGCCCCTGTTGTAAAGTGGTCAGCCTCCTTCTGACATGTGTGCTGTCTATGACGTTATCATTGTCACCATTCGAACTTCCCTCTCTAGACATTCGAATTCTGCCATATTTTGCAAGGCTGATTCTGCTTAGTGGCTGATTTGAGTACTGCACTCTTTCAGAGAACACATGGCTGGAGAATTAACTCAGAAGATTGTATTGAGACCACACTTGCAAGTGTACAGTTGGTCTCTGGAATACCAGAGAGTGTTAACAAAGGCCACTAAACCAATAAAGCAAATATTGGCCTCCTTGAGTCAAGCAAGACTCTCCTCCATCAGCATCAGCTACACCTCACCTGCCTGGAACTACTGTGCAGCAGTGGCAGCCATATGTCTGTATAGAACTGAGACTTTAACAGTGTCTTTGTGCACATTTCTCAGTAACACGTGCTTATGCATTGCTTTCTACAACATGGAATCCAAAATTGTCCCTATACAACACTTTATTATTCTACAGGGTTGGCAATAGCTCTTGAATTCCTGGCACCTGTTTCATATGAAAGATGCCATTCTGACCATGTGCACTCATCACATTATTCAGATGTCTGCTTGCCAGTAAGAGGATTCTCTGTGAATACTAGAGCACAGCCTATGCACAGACAAGCAGGTGTGCCAAAAGGATAAGAGCAGGAAACCAGGAAAGGCCCTTGAATTCTTGTAAAGCTCCAGAGCAGCAGGTAAGGAACTAGAAGAAAGTGAAGAAGTCATCCCATTCCTTTATATTAGTGAAATCTTATGATTTACCATAACCTTAAATTATTGCTAAATAATTTGTAGCACAACCTGTGAAAAGAACACATTCTTTGGCAAGTGAGATACTTATATCTTCTCCTGTCCAGACAGAGCACTAACAAGTCCCTCTCTGTGTTTTTATTTTTATTTATTTATTTATTTATTTTTGGTCTTTTCGAGACAGGGTCTCCCTGTAGCCCCAACTGTCCTGGAACTCACTCTGTAGACCAGGCTGGCCTTGAACTCACAAAGATCCACCTGCCTCTGCCTCCTGAGTGCTAGGACTAAAGGAGTGCACCACCATCCTCCCTGTGTTTTTAAATCACAATTTTGAAATATTTATATAAGTTAGGAAAATCCAGAAATATTCTTGTACCTGAAACAAATATAGCCAGACTAGAAAACGTTCAATTTTACCAGGTAACCCCCAGTACAAACAATTTTCTATGACACCTAAGCTTTAGTTACTTTGGGAAAGACTAGCTTGAGGGATTCTGTTTTTATTGTTAGTTTTGAGACAGAATCTTGTTTGGAAAGAAAGTCAGGGTGGCCTCAAACTCATGACTCTCTTGCTTTGCTCCCTAAGTGCATGGAATTCACATTCATGCCCACCATGCCCATAGATGCTATTGATGAAGCTAGAAGATATCATGCTGAGTGGAGTAACACAGTCCCAGAAAAACAAACGACAAATGGTATTCCTCATCTGTGGATGCTAGTACCAATTACATAATTGTATGGAAAACTGAGCAACATTAATGTGTTCTGAAAACAACTGTGCTCTTATATTGTAGAATCCCTTAACAAAATAAACAAATAAAAATTAAAAAAAGCATAGATGCTATTCATAGTGAAAGTTTAGACACACAGCTCTGCTTACTTGATACACAGAATATTAATGTAATAAAATTACATTAAAATCAGAGATGTTTATTAAATGGTTACATAAGAGTTTAATGGGCTGGTGAGCTCACTCAGCAGGTCAAGACACCACAAATGATGATCTGAATTTAATCTCCCAAACCTACATTGTAGAAAAGATTGACCCGTGAAAATACTCCTCCCGCTTCCACATGCATGTCATGGAAATGGGCATGCTTCTTCACATGTACTCACAAATGATCCAAAGAGTTTAATAACAGCAGATTTTTTTTGAGCTAGTCCTTATGTAAGCCTAGCTGGTCTGGAACTCATGAAACTAGGACACTTGTGTGCACTCCACTTCCTGCAGGTCAACACATTGGGGAGTATCTTCTGCCCAGCAGCTCTGCTTGTCTGAGCCTGTTGTAGGCCTCTCAGCTTATCTGAAAGTATCTCTCAGTAGTCCTTGGGACAGAGATTCCTGGACTCTGCTGTAACCTGCCTTCCAGATATCCCACCAATGCATTTTAGAACTGCCTTGCTTTTTGACTTTTTTGTTCTGTTACTATATAAAGCTCATTAAACGTTTATTAACTTGGTATTTTATTAACTTGAATCAGCTCCTACCCATGGTCATGAATATTTGTCTCCAGAATAAGTTATTATCTCTCATTTCCTTTAAGGTGAGAGCTAGGTTTTTGTAGACACAGTGATATACATATTGCTGGAAGTCCAGAACTGGGCTCTTTTTGTTCTTCTTGGAATACAGGACCAGACTCTTCTCAGTACTAAGCCATGGAAAAACCTGACCAGGGGTCATTTGCTATCATGCAAGATGTCAGGTGATTAATGTTAGATTAATATCCAAAGAGTGTCAGAGAAATAATAGTGAATCAGAATGAAAAGTAAGATATTTTATTTTACTTTATTTATTTATTTTTAATTTTTTTAATTTTATTTATGTATGTGTATGAATGTACTGTCTGCATGCAGGTTTGTTTAGTAAGTTACATTTTAACACATCTGAATTAGTTGTGTAACAACAGTTCATTCTGTAGATTGAATTACATTGCTTAACCCAGGCTGGTTTCTTTAATTCCTGCTTGTGTGCTCGTGACCTGGAGGATTGCTCTCCAATCAGAAATAATTTTGGTGCAGATGAAAAATTGGTTAAAATATAATAAGAAGTAGGGAAACTCCATGACTGGGATTCACTCTGACACCCAGAATATTTGTATTGCTATTCCAATTGTAAAATATGTTTGAAATAATTTCAGATAAATTTTCTATTAAAGAGGATAATATTGGAGTTCTTAGAATGGCTCTTAGATCACCTCATTGAGATTCAAGGCAAGAAGTGAGTAGGATATTGTCCCTAAAGAAAAATGAACATTACGGGACAATTTTTGAGAATGAGGCCCCACTAGAGATATCTTGACAAATTACAAAATGATAAACTGACTGAGAGCAATAGAAAACCAGAAGTTTTAGAAGTCCCCCCAAACTGAGAGCCAATTAATGCATGTTAAGAGTGTCCTTGCCAGGTGTGGTGGTGCACACCTTTAATCCCAGGCAGAGGCAGACGGATCTCTGTGAGTTCAAGGCCAGCCTGGTCTACAAAGTGAGCTCCAGGCCAGCTGGGACTAAAGGGAGACCCTGTCTCAAAAATACAAAAAAAAAAAAAAAATAGAGTGTCCTTCTGGAATTTTGTAAGATACCAGTATAAACTTCAAGAATTTTAACTTTTCCAGACTTTTGTTATCCTTTTGGAAGTCTATTAATCTGCTCTGAACTCAACAAAAATACCTACAGGACCAACAGCCTAAATGATTTATACCCGTACATGGCCTTTTCCAAACTTTTATTATCCTTTTGGAAGTCTACTAATCTGTCCCAAACTCAACAGACATACCTAGAGGACCAGCCTTTCCAGAACACTCTTGAATGAGTCTAACAATGAGTCTAACAAGCTTCCTTGAAGACACACATGGTTACCACTTTTTTTAAATAAAAAAGGATATTTCCAGGTGTAGTGGCACAAGCCTTTATTTATTTATTTATTTATTTATTTATTTATTTATTTATTTATTGTCTTTTTGAGAGAGGGTCTCCCTGTAGCCCCAGATGTCCTGGAACTCACTCTGTAGACCAGGCTGGCCTTGAACTCACAAAGATCCACCTGCCTCTGCCTCCCAAGTGCTAGGACTAAAGGCGTGTGCCACCACGCCCCGCGATTACCACTTGTTAAACAGGGGAACTGAACCCATCCCCTGAGATTAAACCCAAAGGAAGTGGGGCGTGGTGGCATACACCTTTAGTCTCAGCACTCAGGAGTCAGAGGCAGGAGAATTTCTGTGAGTTCGAGGCTAGCTTGGTCCACATAGCGATTTCCAGGCCAGCTGGGGTTACAAGGAGACCCTGTCTCAAAAAACACCAAGAAAATAAAATAAAAAACAACAGCAACAAAAGCCAATGGAAGCATTCATATTCTAAAAGCAGTTTATTTCAAGACATATTTGCTTTAAGTATCAAATGTGACCTACCTGTTTTTATAGCACCTATGCACATCCTTGCACAAAGTGTATACCACCATACTGACCTCTGTGCATGGGTTCTGGGGACTGAACTCTAGTCCTCACGCTTGCAAGGCAAGCACTTAAGTGCCTTATTTCCTCTGACCTGTTTCTACTTTCTTTGAGGGCCCTCTGTAATGTCTTACCCGATGACTGGACCAATTTACATTCATAGCAGCAAGGTGTAAAAATGCTCTTCTCCGAGCTGGAGAGATGTCCTAGCAGTTAAGAGTGCTGACTGCTCTTGCAGAGGACCTGGGTTCGATCCCCAGCACCCCCATGCTGGCTGAGAACCATCTTTAACTCCAGTTCCAGGGGAATCCGACACCCTCTTCTGACCTCCTCTGCATTGCACGACACCGGTGCACCAACCTGCATGCAGACAGTACATTCATACACATACAAAATAAATAAATAAAATTTTAAAAAGTGCTCTTCTCACCTACTTTCCAGCATTTGTTGTTTTCTTTTCATAATGATATAAATTCTCACTAGAGTGAAGTATAATCTCAGTGTAGTTTAATTTGCATTTTCCTGAAGGCTAATGATGTTTCATAATTTTATCTATTATTCACTTTTGATAATTATTCATTTTAGTGCCTGTATTAGGGTTCTCTAAAGATACAGAACTGATTTTAGTTATATACTTATTTAGATAGATTATACACACACACACACACACACACACCACTGAAGAGGCTGAGAGTTGCTCAGACATCCATGAGGCTGGATGCCTCAGTAGTCCCAATCTGGTGCTGAAGACCTCAGTATTCTGGGAGTCTATGCTGGAATCAGAGGAGTTGGTCAGAGCAGCCAGATGAACTCACCAGTGAGAGAGAAGGCAAGCAGCAAAAAGCAAGAGCTCTCTCCTGCATGGTCTTTCATATGGGCTGTCATCAGAAGGTAACACCCACACTTAGGGTGGGTCTTGCTTCAAATGATCCAATCAGAGGGTCTCTCTCATTTCAGTTAATACCAGATCCAACCAAGTTGAAAACCAGGATTAGTCATCATAGTACCTTACTTATTTATTGGGTTGTTTGCTGTTCAGGTAGTGTTCCGAGCCATTCATATGTTAATACCCTGTCAGATGTATAGCTAGCTATGAATATTACTCTTTCAGAGGACTGACTCCACTCAATACTTACTGGCTGTGAAGATTTTCAATTCCATAAAATGTAATTAATTAACTTGTATATATGTCAATTACCTCTGATGTTTCTTCTTTGATATTGTCTTGATCATCTGTCTATTGGCAAGAACATGGTATTAAATTCATCCATTGCTATTGTGTTACACTTAATCTGTGCCTCTATATCCATTAATGTTTGCTTTATGAAATTGGGTGTATTGTTGTTTAATGCACATTTGTAGATTTTTTTCCTATCCACTGTAGAGATTGTTCACTTAATGTGATGTGATTCCCTTTATCTCTTCTGATGAATTCTGGTTCGAAGTCCATTTATCAGATATCAGTACATAAATGCCTGCTTGCTTTCTGCTAATATGTGCTTAGGATGTCTTTTAAAATCCTTTCACTATAGGCCTATGATACTTTTTGTCAGGTAGGTGCATTATTTCAGCAAAAATCTTGGTTTATTTAATTGACAGAATTATCAGATGGAGTTAAAACACGTATAGTTAAAACATGTATATGAACACTTCCCCCTGTCTATCATTATATGTACTCCATGTAGTATTTCACTTGATGTTTGGAGTACTTGGCACAATAAATTATTCAAAAATTCTACTTGGTGCTTTTGGCCTCTTTCATTTTATAGCTACAGTCTTATGAGGAGTGGCTAGCTTTAATTTGGGGAAATGTTGCTCTTTACTATATAAATTCTTAGAATTTCTACTGTTGAATAATAATTTATTTAATTTTATGTATACAAGTGCTGTGCCTACATGGAGATGCACCCATGTTGCGAGGTACCTTTGGGGGGCCAGAAGAGGGCATCGGATGCCCTGGAACTGGAGTTATGGATGGTCATTAGTTGTCATGTAGGTACTGGGAATTTTTCAAAGCGTGTTGTGAGCTTTTTATTTATTGAGCCATCTCTCTAACCCAAATATGTTTAGGATGTTCTTGACATTATAAAGACTGAGAAAGGATAGATTGCAATACAAGTGGATAACATCAAGTTATTATCAAGGGGTGATGAGGCCATTATTAAGCCAAAAGGACATGACTGCCAATATCAGAAAATATTATATCCTTTAGAAAGAAATTTTTTTGTAAAATCTGTAATACTCCTG
The DNA here is from genome assembly GCA_009823505.1 of Rhizomys pruinosus. Taxonomy (NCBI): domain Eukaryota; kingdom Metazoa; phylum Chordata; class Mammalia; order Rodentia; family Spalacidae; genus Rhizomys; species Rhizomys pruinosus. The sequence goes on along the minus strand of VZQC01012267.1, from coordinate 138,265 downwards.
CTGAAATATATCCTTTGTCCAATGTTTTCAAATCACAGTAGCTTATGTTCACCACCTACATTATTTCAGATGCATGGCAAGGGTGACTGAATCTTTTCAAGGATAGAAGTGACTGGATTGGGGGCTGGAGAGATGGCTCGGTGGTTAAGAGCACCAACTGCTCTTACAGAGGACCCAGGTTAGATTCCCAGCACCCACATGGTGGCTAAGAATCATCTTTAACTTCAGTTTCAGGGGAATCCAACACCCTCTTCTGACCTCTGCGGCATTGCACGACACGATTGCACCAACCTACATGCAGACAGTTCACTCATACACATAAAAAATAATAAATAAAAAAAATTAAAAAGAAGTGACTAGATTGATCAATACACTTTCTACAAGTGACATGAGTCATGAGGTCCCTTAATAAGCTAATCCGTTTGGGGCAACAGTATCCTATTCAACGGATTAGCCATATTTTCTTTGTGTGGTGCATGTTTTCCCTCCAATTTCCTTAAGACGGGCTTGCATTTAATCATCGGAAGCAGGTTTGAGACATGACTGTATGTGGGAAGATCCAGTTTGAATTTAGGGGCATGTTCTCAGCTTGCACCCCTCAGGGAACTATGTGGGAGTCATGGGATTCCTCTGACCCTGCCCCAAGAGGGAGCAAGTAACGTGGCCTAGGCAGGCACTTGATGCTAAGCAGAGCAGCCGTATACCATGGCGCGTAACTGGGTGTCTGTGATTGGCTCTGGGAGCTGATGTCATTTTGCTTATAAAAATGAGTTGCAGGGCTGGAGAGATGGCCTAGCGGTTAAGAGCACCGACTGCTCTTGCAGAGGACCCGGGTTCGACCCCCAGCACCCACATGGCGGCTGAGAACCGTCTTTAACTCCAGTTCCAGGGGAATCCGACACCCTCTTCTGACCTCCGTGGCATTGCATGACACGGGTGCACAGACCTGCATGCAAACAGTACATTCACACTTATAAAGAAAAAAAAAAAAAAAAAGTGAGCTGCAGCAGGCAATAAAGCAAATTCTCCATTACCATAATTACACAGAATTCTCTGCCGTTATTTCTATGTGCATACAGGCCAAAGCAGGCCTGAATTTCAAGTATTGTGGCCAGTGGGTTGGATGGCAGTCCTTCAGACCACCAACCTGGTAATCTGGTGTGGGGCTGGATGGAGACCTATCAGGTCACCAGCTGTGAAGTAAATTGTGGGTGGGTGTAGGCGGAAGATAGACCATCAGCCTGAAATTCCTGTCCGACCAGCAGTCTTTTTTTTTTTTTTTTTGGTCTTTATGAGACAGGGTTTCTCTGTAGCTCTCGCTGTCCTGGAACTCACTCTGTAGACCAGGCTGGCCTCGAACTCACAGAGATCCACGTGCCTCTGCCTCCCAGTGCTAGGAGAGACCATCAGTCTTTGGGCAGGTGGAAAGTACGGCCAGACAGGAAATGTTCCATTTTCCCAGACTAAGGACCTGAGTTGGAAGTATCTCTCAGGTCGGGTTACGGAAGTAACTGACATTGAGGGGTCAGTTCCCTACAGTTGCCACAGGAGGGCACTGTACTCCCCTTCCCTTAGCAGGACTGCGCCTACCTGCTGGTAGGAAGAGAAGCTCCCACAACTGTAGCCTCAGAGAACTCCTGAAAGGTGCTGCATCCAGGACACATTCTGACTACCTTAGTTATCAGAATGTAGCTGGATGCAGCTGGAACATTTAGATGACACATCTCAGTGCCACATCTTTTCTTACATTACATATTAAGGGATAAGCTTTTTTTCTTTTTTACACTAATTCAGGAATTTGGGGGGGACTAGAACTGAAAATATCCTTTAGGCTTCTGCTTCCCCATCAACAGTGGGTGCTACACAAATTTGCTTAGAAAAGTCCCTGCTTACAGATTAAGACGGAGAACGAAGCCTTTATATGGAAGTTAATCGTTTTACCTATGATATCAAGGGGTCACCTGAGATGCGCTGTTGGCCACCTGTAGCTGATTTTTGTGGGGATCCCATTAGGGAAACTTAGGTAGCACTAACCTTCAAGCAGTCATTACTGAAGGTGAAGGCCCTTCCTCACATGGAAGAATTTGACAAAGTCTCTCAGCAGAGACTTCACTTATAGTACAGGGTGGAGAGGCACTTTTCTTCTAGAATTCTATTAACAAGTTTTTTCCTATTGGTTTATATTATAGCTATGGAAATCACTACCCTTTCTTCAATCTTCTCTTCCTCTTGAGGTTTTTGTGAGGCAGCAGGTACTGATGAGTCAAGGGAAACATATCTGAGGGCTGTTTATCAACCGAGCCTGCGGTAATGAAATTTTTTTGCTTGCCTTTTGGAGTGTCCTACTTTACTGAAAACTTTGAAAGGCCAGATACCAAAGCTAGCTTAGAGGGAATGGGTACTACAAAATGCTTTTTTTGTAAATTTTTTTTTATAAATTATTCTTAATGCCTGGAGTAGACTGACTAGTGAAGTAAGTATCTAGTAATAGTATATACTTCCTAGGATAAATATAATTCTCTCCTATAAACCTCCTGGGACCTTCCCCAGACCTGTATTAACAGGCTGATGCTATCTGCTTTTGTCGACACCTTTTCCTGTTTCTACTTGGGAACAATCCATATTTTAGGACAAAACTACACAAAATCCAATTTTATCTAAAATGTAGTAGTCTCTAATCTTTGATCATTTTACCTCAAATATGTATTTCTCTAATTTTATATTTCTATCCTTACTTGGTTTACTTCCCTTTTCCTTTTTAAAAATGTAGAGAATAGGGGGCTGGAGAGTTGACTCAGATGTTAACAGCACCGGCTCCTTATGCAGAGGACCCAGCACCCATATGGCAGCTAACAACCACCCATAACTCCAGTGCCAGGGACTCCAACGCCCACTTCTGACCCCCATGGGCACTGCATGCATGTGGTGCATTCATATACATGCTCACAAAACACTCATGCATAAAATAAATACAGTGTCAGTATTAATGCTTCAGTGAGGATACAATCTGTACATAAAATATAGGCAAAATATGTTAAGTGACCTAGAGATATTTTATTAAATTTTAAAATAATTTTATTACTTTCACAATAAATTTAAGCCACTTTGAGATTTAATTCCTTTTGTTAATGACACTTAGAATCTTTTGTGCAGCATATAGGTGAACTAGGTCAAGTGCAGAGTATGTGTGCTACAGAATTCTGCCAACATTAAAAATAATCACCATCCATCAATTCGGTTTCTCTACAACCCAATCCTGTTACCAGAAAGTATGCAACAAAGAATGTTATAGAGGAATGGAAACAAAATGCGTATGTGCTGTGAAAAGGGATTCAGTAGATTAGCTCATAAGTAGTGTTAGAGTCCAGCAATGTCCATGTGAATGGAGGCTGACAACTCAGAAGCTGCCCAGTCCACACAGCTGGTGCCTCTATTCTGGCAGTGGAGACCTGGAAAATTCCTAGTTTCCAATGTGTCCATGTTGGAAGTCCAAAGGAGCTGCAGTGCGTCATCGGAGGGTTAGAACAGTGACAGCAGTGGTCAAAGAGGTAGGCACGCTCAGTGTTAAGGAACACATGCAGGCAGGAAACATTATCTCAGACATCTCTGTATCCACTCCAAATGTAATGAGGTGCCAGTCACATGCTTGGTCTGTTCTCAACGGCAGTCTAGTTGATGGGTATTTTGACAGGACACATACATAAGTTAACTTGTCCCTTAAGAGACTGCCAAACACACCATATATAGGACCAATGCCTATCAATAAGGGGTCCAAATATGCTCTCTTATGTGTGGGCGATGCCACTGGCCTCTTACAAGCATTTCCATGCACGTGAGGAAGATGTAAAGCCACCATCAAGTGTTTCACCCAACTGAGTGTTATGTATAAGTGCCTATGTAGACTTGACAGTGACAAGGCTACTCATTTCACAAACACTGATGCGCAGACCTGAAATAAAGACAATCAGGTACAAAGGTACACTCACCTACCTTCCAAGCCTACTGGGATTAATGGATGGGTTATTAATAGCTAGCCGTGGTGGTACACACCTTTACTTCCGGAATTTGGGAAGAAAAGGCAGGTGGCTAGCCAGTAAAACCATAAAGGGTATTTCCAGTGCTGTTGGTCACCTGCCAAAACTAGATGCCAAGACCCTATTCCTGAAGTTACATGTTTGGTGATAGGGCCTTTAGAAATAATGCGAGAAATCAAGTGGACAGTCCCTCCATACTGGGTGGCATCATGCCAAGTTATACAAATTGCTGGGGAAGAATTGTCACCAATAGTCATGCTCACCTATAGATCCTGTACCAACAGGCCAGGCAGGATATGCCTACTGCTACAATAGTGGCACAACTATCATGGGCATAACCAGAGGCTTTAGGATTTGATTAATAGCCCACTCCTCAGGAGGAAAGTCCTATCTGGTATTCTAAGTCAGGACAAGTACCTGTGAATGGAAAGGTCACAGGCCCCAGAAGGGAAGCAGTTAATATTGTTTTGTTAAATGCATGTGATGTGCCTCTCAAATCACCTTTAAAAAAAAATTTGAGCTACTAGCTGGGCATGGTGGCGCACCATTAATCCTAGCACTTGGGAGGCAGAGGCAGGCAGATCTTTGTGAGTTCAAGGGCAGCCTGGTCTACAGAGTGAGTTCTAGGACAGCTGGGGCTACAGGGAGACCCTGTCTTGAAAAAGACCAAAAATGAAACAAAAAACTGAGCTACTGCCTATAGAATACTGTTATTGTCAAGTGCAACCCATCATGGAAGGAAACTTCCTCACACAATGGATGGTGTATCATAGTCTCAGAAACAATGATGAAGATCCTGAGAACAAATATTGCTCTACCACACTGACCCAAAGCTGATCCATAGACAGATATTTATATCACCCCCTCCGAGGCTCTAAAAGTGTTATAGAACAGTGCAAGAGCTAGAGGAAGGCAGAGGCAGGCGGATCTTTGAGAGTTCAAGGCCAGCCTGATCTACAGAGAGTTCCAGGACAGCTGGGCTACAGGGAGACCCTGTCTCGAAAAGACCCCCCCCCCGGAAAAAGACCCAAAAACAAAAAAAAAAAAAAAAAAAAAAAAAAAAAAAAAAAAAGCTAGGAGAAAGGAAAAGTATTTGGAACTTTGACAGCTAGGTCCTTTCCTTTCCCATATACATTCTGAGGGATTTGATAGTGAGTTCTTATCTGTAAATAAAGTAATTTTTTTTTTAAGACAGGGTCTCCCTGTAGCTCCTGCTATCCTGGAACTCACTATGTAGACCAGGCTGGCCTTGAACTCACAGAGATCCACCGGCCTCTGCCTCCCGAGTGCTATAATTAAAGGCATGCCTACCACGCCTGGTCAAAGTGAATTCTTATATATAAAGGATTAATGAAACTTAAAAAAAAAAATCCCTCTAGGATTTTTCTCTCACAAGTTATTTGATAGTCAAAGAACATTGTGGAATAGAACAGCCCTGTCATGTAATTTAAGGAAGTGTAAAATCTAAGTTATTGTTCACATTCAGAATTCTTAGGCGCAGTGAATGTTTTGTGTATTCCCAAGGAACTATGAAATTTCAAGGCTTTTTCACATTGTTTACATTGACTAAGTTTTTTTCTAGTATGAGTTCTTTCATGCCTTTTTAACATGAATGGGCTATCTGAAGGCTTTAACACAGAGTTTACCTTTACAGGGTTTTTCTCCAGTATGAATTATTTCATATACTTCAAGATAACTGTAATGCCTAAAGGTTGTGACACAGTTTTACATTTATAGGAGTTTTATCCAGTATGAATTTTTCCATGTAATTGAAGATCACTGTGACAAACAAAGGTTTTGTTACATTGTTTACATTCATAGGGTTTGTTTTCAGTATGAAGTCTTTCATGTCTTTTAAGAGTACAGTGATACATAAAGAATTTACCACACTGTTTACATTCATAGGGTTTTTCTCCGCGGTGATGCTTTTCATGTAACTGAAGGTAACTGCGACATCTGAGCACTTTACCACACAGTTTACATTCATAGGGTTTTCCTCCAATATGAAGTTTTTCATGTCTTTGAAAATGACTATGATGTTTAAAGGTTTTACCACACTGTTTACATTCCTTTGGTTTTACTACAGTATGGATTTTCTTATGTCTTTGAAGATGACTGTGACGTAAAAAGGCTTTACCACACTGTTCACATTCATAAGGTTTTTCTCCAGTATGAATCTTTTCATGTTCTTTAAGGATACTGTAACATCTAAAGGCTTTACTACATTGTTTACATTCATAAGGTTTTTCTCCGGTATGAATTTTTTTATGTAATTGAAGACTACTAAGATGTCTAAAGGTCTTACCACAGTATTTACATTCATAGGGTTTTTCTCCAGTATGAATTTTTTCATGTCTTTTAAGAGAACCTCGATCTTTAAATGTTTTATCACACTGTTTACATTGATAAGGTTTCTCTCCAGTATGTGTTCTCTCATGTCTTTGAAGATAATAGTCATATCTAAAGGCTTTGCCACACTGCTTACATTCCCTGGGTTTTACTATAGCATGAATAATTTCATGTCTTTGAAGATGACTGTCATGTCTAAAGGCTTTCCCACATTGTTTACATTCCTTGTTTTTTTCTCCAGTATGAATCTTTTCATGTACTTTAAGATTACTATAATGTCTAAAGGTTTTACCACATTGTTTACATTCATAAGGTTTTTCTCCAGTATGAATTTTTTTATGTAGCTGAAGAGTATTGTGATGTCTAAAGGTCTTAAGACATAGTTCACATTCATAGGGTTTTACACCACTATGAATTCTTTCGTGTACCTGTAAGGAACCAGGAAATGTAAAGGTTTTACCACACTGTTTACATTCATAGGGTTTTTCTCCAGTATGAATTCTTTCGTGTCCTTGAAGAGAAAGGGAAGAACGGAGGGGCTTCCCACATATATTACACTGATAATATTTTCTTACAGTTTGAGTTTCTCCATGTGTATGAAATGAACTAACATCGATAGAGGCCCCTCTACATTCCTTGTATTGACACATATTATCTACATTATGTGTTTCTTGATGAATTCCCAATGAACTTGGAAAACCAAAAGATTTTAAACATGTCTCATATTCACAAGGTCCATTCACAATGTGAGCTCTCAAAAACCTTTGACAGCTCGTGAGAGAGTCTGAGGTCTGATCCTTGTGTCCATATTCCTCATGCTCATGTGGTTTATGTTGAGGGTGAGAGGTAGTACAGTTACTAAAGGATGAGTAATACATGGTACCCTTTCTACACACATTGTTGTCATAAGGTGTTAGTTCGCTAGAAATTTTCATGCTCATATTGACATCTGCTATCCAAGCAAAACTTTCTCCATCCTGACTATCTTCTTCATTCTCGTAGAGTATCTCAAACATGGAACTTCTGTAAATACAAAAAAAAAAAAAAAAGTTAGTAATAGGTAAATTATTCCTGAGTGCTTATTACAATGTACATGTTATAGACCATTCTCAGAATCAGGTAAAGCACATGTCTTTTGCCATATCTGAATAGTCTGAAACTAAACTGACTGATGATTCTACAATATGGTTCCCACAGAGTTATGATAAAAAGAATGGCATTCATTAACATAAGTTCCTAGTACTGTTTACAAGGTAAATGCTCTGTGAACACTGAATAGCATTCTAAAGTTTAAGTACATTTTACACTTCCTAATGAAAGAATTTAAAGTTGGGCTGGAGAGATGGCCTAGCAATTAAGAGCACCAACTGTTCTTGCAGAGGACCGGGGTTCGATCCCTAGCATCCACATGGTGGTTGAGAACTGTTCTTAACTCCAGTTCCAGGGGAATCCGACACCCTCTTCTGACCTCCATGGCATTGCATGACATGGGTGCACAAACCTGCATGTAGACAGTACATTCATACACATACAAAATAACTAAAAATTAAAAAAAAAAGAATTCAAAGTTATGTTTATTTGTTTTGCTTATTTATTCATAAATGTTCAAATTAAGGTTACTTAAATTTGTCACTGGAGAGATGACCCAGTGATCAAACTGAGTACCTGTCTTTCCAGAGGACCAGAGTTTGGTTGCCAGGACCCACTTCAGGTGACTTACAACCTCTTTTAAGTCCAGCTCCACGCCAGGTATGTGCCATGAGTCCAACACCCTCTTCTGGCCTCCTTGGGAACCTGCATAGAGATTTGCAAACACACACACACACACACACACAAACAGAAACATACACATACATATAAATAAATAATAAAATGAATCTTTAAAAAAAAGTCTTCGAGGGAACTGTGTTTTCACATATAAATTACCTCGGATTTCTTCCAGGACTTTTATAATGGTTTTCAATATCCTGGTCTTCCCATTTGTTTCCTAAAATGCAGTCCCAAGAAATTTATGAATTATACATTGCTGAAAAGGCAGTTTCTAGCTTTTATGTAAATTGAAGCATAACTGATTCTTTTTTTTTTTTTTTTGGTCTTTTCGACTCAGGGTCTCCCTGTAGCCCCAGCTGTCCTGGAACTCACTCTGTAGACCAGGCTGGCCTTGAACTCACAAAGATCTGCCCGCCTCTGCCTCCTGAGTGCTAGGATTAAAGGCGACCTAACTGATTCTTACACCACATTCTTCTCTTTCAATAGTCCCAGACACAGGTGACTATCAGTACAAAGAAACACTTTGTTGCCCACTGTACAAAGTGAAGGTAATGTGATATTTTTACCTATGGCAGTGAGGTTTCTGCAGGTTTCCAGCATTACATCTCTGTAGAGATTCTTCTGAGAAGGATCCAGCAAAGCCCACTCTTCCTGGGTGAAGTTCACGGCAACATCTTCAAACGTCACAGAATCCTAAAGATTCCATATGTTCAACTGATAACATGTTGACACAATTATGAGCTACCCACACATTTTTACTCCCATGACACAGAACTTCTAATACAAGCATGGAGCAGCGTAGAAAGGAGGAACCACTGTAGATACCACTTTCTCATTACTGAACCCAGGACATAGGTTGTGACATGGCTCTGCCTCTGTTTTCTTTCTACACTGCATTTCTACTTCTCATCTTAAGAAAATCGTAGCTTTTCCAGGATGGCAGCTCCTAAGGTGGTGGGTGCATTCTGAGCAGCTAAGGGCAGAGTCAGGGAGGGCGGCTTAGGGGCCCCCAAGAGTGTTGGGAAGCGTTGGAGATGGTCTGAGGGCATTTGGGTCCTTGGGGACTACATTTTGGTGGTACAGACATCACCTGAGGGCCTCAGGAGACAACAGGAAAAGGCCCGGTGTCCGCTGAGTCTTTCTCCTACCGAACCCAGGTACAGACCTTGGTGGCTGGCCCTGGAAGATCGGCTGCGAGATTAAGGGTGGAGTACAGTGGTTCTGTGAGTACATCTCACTGGGTAGCTGATTGGGGTTCGCCCCACCTGGATGTGGGGGACTCCGGCTGCATTGCAGCAGAAGTGTTGTGACCTTCCAGTCCACAGAACCGGGAGTGCCTGGGGCCCTTAGGGTGTGGCATTTCACAGGTCTGGGGTCTTCAGGGCCAGCTTAGGTGTTGCATGGCTTAGTCCATTGGGTGAACTGTTTGCTGGTTGAGTGAGGGCTGTTGGTCTGTACAGTTAGGATAATTGAGATTTTGGAGCCTAAAGTATCCACACCTGTATATCAATTAAGATGTCAACAAATACCTAAGGAATATAACCAACATCAGTGTCAGCTCAATAAACACCTAACCTTCACATTAGAACCACTCCCAATAGAAGCTACCCAAATGCCTAAAGCTTAATGAAAGAAAGACTCAGGTGTATCTCCATCAAACCTAATACCCCTATTCAAGTACCCTCTAATGAAGATCCCTTGGATATACATCTCAAAAGATCAATTATGAATATGATTAAAGAAATTAAGGAGTTGAGGGAATTTAAGGAGCTTATAAACAAGGAAGTCTGGTATCTAAAAGAAGACAGGAATAAATTGAAAAAGGACAACGATAAATTGAGAATGAAATTACAAAAGATATAGAAACACTGAAGAAAATTCAAGTTGAAATGAAAAAAGAAATTCAACAGTCCACAAACAACTTGGAAACGATGGGAGAAACTCTTAATAATAGAATGGATGAAGTAGAAAATAGAATGTCAAGATTGGAAGACAATATAGAAGAATTAGATAAATCACGATTTTGAAAAATTTAAAAATACACAAGAATGGACTAACCAGGGCCAAACCTAGGAATTACAGGGATAGAAGAGGAAGAAAACTCACAGGATAATGATATGGTGCAGGTCTTCAACAAAATTTTAGAGGAAAAATTTCCTAAATTAAACCAAGAGATACCTATATAAGTATTAGAAGCATCTAGAACTCCAAGCAGACAGAATCAGAATAGAAATTCTCTATACCATATCATAGTAAAAACACTAGATGTTCAAAGCAAAGAAAGGATACTGAGGGCTGCAAAAGAAAAACAAGTTACCTACAAAGGAAAACCTATCAGAATTACAGTTGATTTCTCAATGCAGACAATGAAAGCCAGAAGAGCCTGGTCTAAAAGATTCCTGGTTCTAAAAGACTATATCTGCCAAACCAGAGCACTTTATCCAGCAAAAATGTCTATTATAATTGAAGGAGAAAAGAAAATGTTCCATGATATAAATAAGTTGAAAGAATTCCTCTCCAATAAGCCATGCCTGCACAGAATACTTCAAGCAATACAAAGAGCAGAGGCCAGGGATGACTGCAACCAATGAACACCAGAAAACAAATGATATGGAAATTAAAACCTAGGGTAAAAATGTACTAGAAACCTAAATGATTGGAAGTAATTTAATTATCTCAACAACAGTTTTAAATATCAATGGAATGAATTCTCTAAGAGACAGAGACTAGTAAAATGGAAGAAATAAAACCCATCATTTTTATTTCTTGTCTCCAAGAAACTTACCTCACCTTTAAAGATAGACATTATCCCAAGTTGAAAGGAGGGTAAAAATAATACAAGTAAATGGCACTAACAAAGAAGGAGGAGATGGGGCTGGAGAGATGGCTCAGTGGTTAAGAGCACTGACTGCTCTTGCAGAGGACCTGGGTTTGATTCTCAGCACCCACATGGTGGCTAAGAACCATCTTTAACTCCAGTTCCAGGGGAATCTGATGCCCTCTTCTGACTTCCAAGGCATTGCATGACACAGGTGCACCAACCTACATACAGACAGTACACTCATACACATAAAAAATAAAAAAGGAGGAGGAGTTGCTATACTAATACTAGATAAAATAGAATTCAGGTCTTTGGTTGTGTTTTGTGTGGGGGATATTTGATCACTAGGTTGAACATCTTTGGGGTGGATAGACGGGCTTTTTTCCAGGCCTATGTGGTGTGTTTCTAAATATCTGGAAAGATTTGATTAGCCTGAGCCAGCCCCGTGACTTAGAGGATCACTTTAAGGTTTTTATTTTGTGGTGATATGTTTGGGAGAACTGCCCTGTTCAGCTGGATGGGCATAAATATTGCAAAATTTAGTAGAAAATAAGAATACTTGTACTGGATTGAAGTGGCTAAATGTTCCTAGAGTGGAATGGTATACAAGCCAGTTTACTAATGGTCTAACTGTGATTATAACCACACAGAGTTGTGGTTGATTTTTGGTCCATTCCTGGCTTGTACTGGACTTCCAGTTGTAGATTTGTATTAAAGGGACATAGACAAGTAATGGGTTACCTTTGACTACTGAAAGATATTTTTGTCTCTGTCTATTAAGTGTTACTTTTGATACCTGTTCTGCCCATTTCAAGATAACCTGACTCAAGAAAAGTTAGGTTTACTTCCCTGAACTAGTGGCATGCACCCCAGAAAGAGATAGTTTGGATGGACTTGGTAAATTTTTTCAGCTTAATTCTGGTCAACAACAATGTTCCTTGTTATTGGAAAACTAGAAACCAGGATATGGGGTTTAGGAAAGTAAAGAGACTACTTATGTTTGCAGTAAGTCATATATATTTATGATATGCCTAATGTTGTTTAAATTTCTCTTATCAGCTTTGCCTGCTTACCCTATAGTGTTAAATTTCTCCCAGTCAATGTTTATGCAAGGCTTCTTAGGCTTTTCTTCAAGCTTTATCTAAATATGATACAGTAATTAAAAATAACAGGCTGTTGTAACTTAACTTTTTTGGATGCTTAATGCCCATACCTAAGGCCCATACTAATTCGGCCAAGGGATTTAAGGGACAATTTTGTTCCTTGCCCTCTGAGGTCAATTGGTCCTAGGGGGCATCTCTTACAATGCTCTGCAATTTTGAGTCACCAGGCTTCCTTTGCAGTGAGGTCTTGGAGATCCACCAACAGAATCCTAGCCAGTATCCAGTCTATAAAGAGGAAGCTCAATATAGAGGAAAGTCGCCTTGTGCTTGAAAGGGAAGCCTGGTCTAGCAAGACTTGACCTTGTCGTTGGTAGATGGAACTGATTAAAAGTGGCCAGGAGCCAGGTGCTCCTCCCACCCCTCCCCCCAAAACGAGTGCCCCCTAAAGAAACTCAAATGACCTTAAGAAAACAAAGTTTGGTTAATCTGGGCTAATTGTGTGGACTTAAGCACCCCAAAAGAAAGTATAACCAAAAGGTAAATAGTCTATATTTCTTTTAAAGCCTGAAAAACTGTGCCTCCCCATATTGGGTGTAAAGTTATATGAAATAATGTGAAACAGGCATAAAACCCTTAGATCTTGGCCTTGATTAACAGAGTAGGGTCACCTGCAGCCAAAGGACAGGTCCACTATTGTTAATAAATGCTCAATAATCAAATTTCCTCTTTCTGGGGCTGGAGAGATAGCCTAGCGGTTAAGAGCACCGATGCTCTTGCAGAGGACCAGGGTTCGATCCCCAGCACCCACATGGCGGCTAAGAACCGTCTGTAACTCCAATTCCAGGAGAACTCCAGTTCCAGGGGAATCTGAGACCCTCTTCTGACCTCCGCGGCATTGCACGACACGGGTGCACAGACCTGCTATGCAGACACAGGTCCACATTCATACACATCACTAAAAAATAAATAAATATAATAGAGAAATTTTTAAAAAAATAATTTCCTCTCTTTTCTAGGCAAGTATCTAAGTGCAAACTCATATCCAGACTATTAAAAAAGCCTGAAAAGCAGATCCTGAGTCCGAGAATCATACGCTCAAATGAACAGAACTGAAACCTAGTAAGATGGGATGCTTTGAAACACCCTTTGTCAAGAATTCTAATCGGAACATTTTAGGTTGGTGGGCATTGGAATTAATCACACCTTGTTCTTAACTTCTGGTCCCCTGCCCTAGATCATGTACCACTATAACTTCTGCGTTTCATTTCACCTTTCACGGGCACCTAGTCAAGGTATTGTTTTTTTCCCTCTTAAATTTATGCTTTTGGGGTCTTTTAGATTGACCCTCTGAATGGGGGATACCCCAAGTGCCACACCCAAGGTCCCTTTCAGACATTGGTAAGAAATCAGAGTTGTTTGCACCAGTCAGATTCCCTTCTTGAGATTGGTGTGGACCCTTTTCAGAGGGTGACATAACTAAAAGGAGCTTAGAATTGATATTGCAGTTTAGGATGAGATCCCCCAAATATAACCAGCTCTTTCCAGCTGAGAACTCAAGGCTTCCTAGTACTAGCCAGTAAACACATATACCTTCTGGTAGACCCTGAAAAACGGGAAAACGATAGAAAGGAAAGATAAAGAGAGAAGGAAAAAAAAGAGAGAGGCATATACCAAGCCCGCAAGATTGTTAGAGATACAGTGCTAACATTAGCAGCAAGAGCCTGCTTGACTTTAAGAAATGCTCTGCTCATGGCCGTCGCGTCCACGTGGTGCGCAAGCCTGTTAAATCCTAACACTTGTTGGAGGCAGAGGCAGGCAGGATCTTTGTGAGTTCAAGGCCACCTGGTCTACAGAGTGAGTTCCAGAGCAACTTCGGAGCTACAAGGGGAGGACCCTGTCTCAAAAAAGCATCCAAAAAAAAAAAAAAAAAAAAAAAAAAAAAGAAATTCCTGCTCACAATGTTTAAGCTTTGATATTGTGAGGAATTTTAACATTTTAGTAGAGATAACACAAACATAAATGAAAAGTCACCCCTAAATTATTTATCTAAGCTTTATGAACTCCTTTTCTCATTCTGAAAAATCTATGAATTTATTCAAAAGTCACAGATAATTAAAGAATTAGCCTCTATACACCTAAGTAATAGTATGGATTAAGTATAATGAGCTTCACCCATGCTGTCACAACTTGTTAAATGGGGAAACAAACCCATTCCATGTGCCTACAGAAGAAATCACTCACATGCTATAAAGACTTTTTATTCAAGAACAAATTTTAAAAAGTAATGAATATGATACATGATTAATATTTAAGGATTCCAAGGCAACATCTTTTTTACATTTGATATGAGTAATATCAAATGAGAATGGAGTAAGATGGCATGAGCTCTAGAAAGAAGTCAGTGTGTCTAGTTGTACTCATGCATGTGTGTGGTCATGGCTTCATCAGAGAAGGAGATGGAAGATTCACTTGATCTCAGGAGTCCAAGTCAATCCATGTAACACAGCAAAACACCCCCCTCCAGGAGAAAGGAGGGAGGAAGCAGAGAATGAGAGAATGAGGTAAGGCGGGAAGCAGGTGAGGGAAGGAATGAGGTATGGCAGGAAGCAGGAGAAGGAGAGAATGAGGTACAGCAGGAAGCACTGCCCACAAAATTCACCCCTGTCTTATGATACTTTAGAAAATCTCATTAATCTCCCAAACAGACATTTTTGGCATCACCAAGTAAGTTTTCAAAACTGACCAGGAATAACACATTTGTCAACTGTCGAATTGTTATGAACCATTGAGGTACATGCCCAAGGCCAGCCTGGTCTACATAGCTCAAGTTCCAGGCCATGCAAGGGCTACACAGTGAGACCTTGTCTCAAAAACAAACAAAACCAGAAAAAAACCAAGGCCCTCAATCCCCCTCTGGCCTTGGGCCTCCACCAGCTCCTGCTCTTCTGCCTCAGATCTTTGAACTAGCTTCCTAACAGGCTTAACCATGTTAGTCCACAGATGTCCCCAGCCCCACCTCGGCCTTGGACTCCTGATCTGTCAACCTCAGAACTATCTACTATCCCGGTAGGTAGGTAAGATCCTACCCACCGCACCTTGCTTTCCTCGCAGCCTACAGAGCTCCACTCTCCCAGGACTTGGGCCGGGCCTACACCTCCTCTTCTACTTCAGATCTCTGGACTAGCTTCCTATTTCAGACTCGCTTACTCCCCCAGTGTAGTTTGCTAGGCTCTCCACAGGCTGTCCCTAGTCCATACCTTGCCCTTGGCCTCCTGATCTGCTTGCCTTAGACCTACCTACTGTAGGGAGGCAGATACTGCCCACTGCACCTCGATTCCCTGCAGCCTGAACGGCTTCACTCTCCTCATGCACTCACAGTCCCCCTTCCAGCCTTGGGCTGGAGCCTGCTCCTTCTCTTCCAACCCCAGGTCTTTGGACTATTCTCTTACTCTAGACATCCGCCCCACACACACTGTGGCCAGATCTCTTTCACCCAGACGAGGTCAGTTGTGCAGCTTAGCTTGTGTCCTAGTTTGTCTACCACCCAGACCAGCCTACTACTCTGTAAGAACCTGAAGCACACACACCAAGTAATATTTCATACCTGAGCAAAAAGCAACCAAATGACGTCAACAATATAAACAGAACCAAACTTCAGCTAAACAAAGGGAGGATAGAATTTCCTATCAGGCACACAACCAACAAAAGATATCCATATACCCAAATGACAATGCAAAAACACAAATATTATGAACACCCAAGAGCATATGTCCCCAACAAAACCCACCAGTCCTGCAGAAGTGTACTGCAATGAGAATGACCCTGAGGAACTCCATGGTGAGGATTTAAAAGAACAATCATGCACATGGTCAAAGAACTAAAGAACACACAAACAACTCAAATAGGATAGGCAGAAACTCATGATGGAAGCTCAAGAAAATACAAATATGCGGATGAATGAAATAACAAAAACAATTCACGCTTGAAAACTGAATTCAAAAAAGATAGAAATACTGAAGAAAACCCAAGCCAAAATGAATATGGAATTGAAAAAGTCAATAGATCAATGTGAAATGACAGGAGAACGCCTCACAAGCAGAATGAATGAAGTGGAGAGCAGAGTGCCGGGACTAGATGACAGAGCTGACTACCCGGACTCCGCAAGCAAACATAAAAGCTATAAAAATTGCTGGGCGTGGTGGCCCACGCCTTTAATCCTAGCACTCGGGAGGCAGAGGCAGGCAGATCTTTGTTGAGTTCAAGGCCAGCCTGGTCTACAGAGTGAGTTCCAGGACAGCTGGGGCTACAGGGACACCCTGTCTGGAAAGGACCAAAAAAAAAAAAAAATAAAAATAATATATATATATATATAAAATTAAAAACACACTAGAATGGAATACACGGATAATGTTTAACATCATGAAAAGATCAAATGTACACATCATAGGTACAGAGGAAGGAAAAGAATCTCAGGCCAATAGCATTGACCATATTGTCAACAAGATTAAAGAACAAAACTTCCCTAAATTAAGGGAAGACATAGCTATACAGATATAAGAAGCACATAGAACACAAATTAGACAGGAGCAGAACAGAAACTCCCCGCAGCATTCCATAGTTAAAACACTAAATACACAGAACAAAGGGAAGGTACTGAAAGCTGCCAGAGAAGAACAAGTTACATATAATGAAAAACCCAACAGAATTACAGTGTACTTAAAAAAAAAAATTGTGTGTATGAGTATATTGCTTGCAAGTATGTATGCCTGTGTCATGCAATGCCCACAGAGGTCAGGAGAGGGCGACAGATCCCCTGGAACTGGAGTTACAGACAGCTGTTAGCTGCCACTTGGGTGCTGGGAATTGAACCCGGGTCCTCTGCAAGAGCAGCAAGTGCTCCTAACCATTGAGCCATCTGTCCAGCCCCCACAGTTGACTTTTTTTTTAAATTTCTGTATGTGTATGAATGTACTGTCTGCATGCAGGTCTGTGCACCCGTGTCGTGCAATGCCGCGGAGGTCAGAAGAGGGCGTCGGATTCCCCTGGAACTGGAGTTCTCCTGGAATTGGAGTTACAGACGGTTCTCGGCCGCCATGTGGGTGCTGGGGATCGAACCCGGGTCCTCTGTAAGAGCGGTCAGCCCTCTTAACCGCTAGGCCATCTCTCCAGCCCCACAGTTGAATTTTTAATGCAAACTAAGAAAGCTAGAAGACTTGACCTTGGCTACACCAGCATCCCCAATGTGCTGCTTGAATCTGCTTTGTGCCTGACTAGGGGAAACTCGAACAGGAGTGTTCAGATCTATCCATTCCAGGAAACACAAGGCAAGCCACAGTGTCAAAGCCAGACTGAGTCTTAAACTGGAAAAATAGGACTAAGAAGATGGTGTAGTGGGACCAACCAGTAACCAGTTACAGCAGCGAGCTGTGAGCAGCTGTAAGTGCATCTCCAGCTGCACAGCCCCACATTCAGGCCAGCGGCTTCCAGGGCATCAAGACGGCACCTTATCTACCAATGAAATAAGAGGAAAATCAGTTTGTCTGGGAAAATTGGTTTGTCTGGGCAGAGTACACTAGTCTAACCTTCAATCTTATTCCAGTGCACGTGGCCCAGATCTTGAGAGGCACCCTGCAAGCACGTATGTGTCCTGTCTGTCTGGGTTACCTTAGAGACCTGCTCGTCATTGAATGTGGACACCACCTCTGTAGGAAGTCCATTCCTGACCTGTGCAGATTCCCCTGTCCTGGGTGTGAAGAGGAATGTGTATCCTGGAGGACTGAGAAAAACACCAAGTTGGGAAGCACAGTTGATGCTACTAGGAAAATCTATTTCAGTGCGTTCTGCAGGGAGGCACAGGAGAAGATCCCACTGCGTGAGATGCACGACCAGGTCCTGACCCATTTCTGTGAGGACACGATGCTTCTGTGTACCCTGTGCACCCAGTGGCCCGCCCACCAGGGCCACCAAGTGAGGACCCTCAAAGAAGCTGCCTGTTACTACAGACATACGCTACAGAGAGAACTGAGCTTCTGAGCCAATTTTTTTAAAATTTATTTCTTTATTTTCACATGTATGAATGTACTGTCTGCATGTAGGCTTGTGCACCCGTGTCATGCAATGCCGAGGAGGTCAGAAGAGGGTCTCGTATTCCCCTGGAACTGGAGTTAAAGACGGTTCTCAGCCGCCATGTGGGTGCTGGGGATCGAACCCAGGTCCTCTGCAAGAGCAGTCGGCACTCTTAACCACTAGGCCATCTCTACGGCCCCCTGAGCCACTTTTGTGTATTGTGAGATGTAACCAGGGAGATGGAAGAGAAGAGGTCAGGGGTCAAGTGCTGGTGGACAGCAGAAGCATCCTCCATCAAGGACTCCGAAGTCCCCAGTTTCCTGTTCAACTGAGTTAAGCAAGCAAGAAAGAGCACCTCTTTCCTCCCGTTTTCCATGCTGTAGAAAATTAGGCAGACGTTTAGAGAAGAAATCACTCTGGATCCAGACACAGTGCATCTGAGCCTGCTAGTCTCAGAGGATCAGTCTCTTACTTTCCTGAAGACAGACCAAGCTGCTCCTATGAAACCAGCCCTCATTATGGACTCTTTGGCCCTTCTGGGTTCTTAGAGGTTCAGTTCTGGCCGGCATTGCTGGGAGGTGTGAGTGGATGACAAAGCAGTGTGGACTGTGAGTGTTTTCGAAGACTCTGTCTCCGGGGATGGGAAGTGGCCACTGGCAGGGGGCACCAGCTGCTGGGCAATCAAGCTGCAGGGTGGGCTGTCCATGGCTCAGCGCACTGCTCTGGCTGCTGTTTGTCTCACAGGAAAGTGTCCTGCCTTTTGCACTTATCTGGCTATGAGCTGGGTATGATTGGTTTTCAATGGGAATGACTTCTCATATCCATTATTTCCTAGTTAAGCTTTCTAAACCACTAATGCCTTGTTTCTGTGTTGGATACAACTAGAAACCTCTCACTGTCTGTCCAGTAACGGATCGTGAAGGATGAACTTGCTTCATTGTTTGTTTGTTTTTCTTTCTGGGAACATGGTCTCACCCTGGCCTGGCACTCTTGAGTCTGCTGCCTCAGACTTGCCTGCTGACATCATTCTCAGTCTCCTGCCTTGCTAAGAACTCTCTAAAAAATACTTGGGTATCTAGTCCAATACGTATGAAGTAAAACAGATGTTCTATAGTAAGATGATGGTTACTTTGGAAATGTTTGCTCTTCTTAGTAATGAACATGCTGGTGATTTTTAGAATATTCACATTAGAAGACACTAGTTGAAAGATAAAGACCTCTGCTTGCCTTGTAATTTTCTGTAAACCTAAACCTATTTTTCATAGTTTAATAAAATTTTGAAAAAAAAAAAAAAAAGAGACTGGACCAAAGTATTCCAAGTTCTAAATGTCAATGGATGCCAACCCAGAATACTTTACCCAGCAAAAATCTAGCATAGTTGAAGGGGAATGGAAAATTTCTCACATGAATAGGCTGAAAGAATCATGTCCACCAATCCAGCCCTATAGAGAATACTTGAAGCAATATAAAGGACCAAAAATAGGAATGACTAACCCAAGAGATTACACAAAGAAATCAATAACTAATTGCTAAAACACAATATTGGGCCAAGAACGACAGTAACCAATACATATTTTTCAATAACAACTTTACATACCAATGGCCTCAACTCCCCAGTCAAAGACCCAGACTAGTGGTTAGAGAGATGGCTCAGCAGTTAAGAGCACCAACTGCTCTTGCAGAGGACCCGGGTTCGATTCCCAGCACCCACATGGAGGCTAAGAACCATCTTTAAGCCAGGCGTGGTGGCCCATGCCTTTAATCCTAGCACTGGGGAGGCAGAGGCAGGAGGATCTCTGTAAGTTCAAGGCCAGCCTGGTCTACAGAGTAAGTTCCAGACCAACTGGGGCTATAGGGAGACCCTGTCTCAGAAGACAAAAAAAAATTGCTCAGGGCTTCATAGATTCCGACACCTTTTTCATCTGGGTCTCCAGAGAGCCCATGAGTAAAATGTTCAATAAACCCATCTCACCTTCCCAGATAGGCACTATCTTAGGGTGAAAGGGTGGGAAAAAAATATTCCAAGTAAATAGCACTAAGAAGCAAGCCAGGTGTTGAAATTCTAATATCTGACAAAATAGATTTCAAATTAAAACTAATCAGAAGAGGTAAAAGGGTAGCTTCATTCTAATCAAAGGAACAATTGACCAGGAAGATATTATAATCATGAACACATATGCACCAAACTCTGGTATACAAATTTCATAAAACAGTACTATAGACTTATAAAACACAGATTAACCACAACTCAGTAATAGTAGCTGAATTCGCAACCCCACCATCCCCAATAGATAGGTCAACTGCACAAAGAATATAGAGAGCAGAATATAGAGAGATGTAAATGACATCTTACATCCAAGGGACTGAACAGACAGCTACAGAATATTCCACCCAAGCACCAAAGAATGGACTTTGTACTCAGCAGTCTATGCAAGTTTCTCTAAAACTGACCACATCCTGGGGCACAAAATAAACCTCATAAATGCAAAAAAAACCTGAAATAATTCCACAGACCACAATGCAATAAAGCTTAAAATCAACAATAGAAGAAGATGTAGGAACTACACGGACACATGGGGAGTAAGCAGCACACTTCTGAATGATGAATGGGTCAGGAAGAAATTAAGAAAGAAATACAAGTATTCCTGAAACTAAATGAGAAGGATAACACAACATAACAAAACCTCTGGGACACTTTAAAAGCAGTCCTAAGAGGGAAATTTATAGCTCAAAGAGCTTAAATATTAAGAAATCAGAAAGAGGGACTGCAGAGATGGCTCAGCAGTTAAGAGCCCTCACTACTCTTGCAGAGGACCCAGGTTCGATTCCCAGCACCCACATGGCAGCTAGTAACTATCTGTAACTCCAGTTCTAGGGGATCTGATGTCGTTTTCTGACCTCTATTTTCAGTACACAACATGGGTGCACTTACACACATGTAGGCGATACATTAATACACATAAAAACTTAAAAGCTGGGTGTGGTGGCACGCGCCTTTAATCCTAGCACTCGGGAGGCAGAGGCAGGAGGATCTGTGTGAGTTCAAGGCCAGCCTGGTCTACAGAGTGAGTTCCAGGACACTTGGGGCTACAGCTGTCTCGAAAAGACCAAAAAAACCCAAAACATAACAAAACAAAAACCCACAAACTTTAACACACACATGCAGGCAATACACTCATACACATACAAAAATAAATAAAATTAAAAAAAGATCAGGAAGAGAACACATATGACTTAACAGTACAACTCAAAACTTTGGAAAGGCAAGAACAAACCAAACCCAAACCTAGTAGATGAGAAGAAATAACAAGAATCAAAGCAGAAATTAGTGAAATAGAAACAAAGAAAATACAAAAAAAAAAAAATCAAGGAATCTAAGAGCTGGTTCTTTTAAATGTTAAATAAGATAGACGGACCCTTAGTCCAGTTAACAAAAAGAGCAAATCCAAATGAACTAAATCAGAGATGAAAGGTGAAACATCACAACATATACCCAAAATATCTAGAACATTGTAAGAGACTATTTTAATAACCTATATGCCATTAACTTTGAAAATCTAAAATAAAATGGATAAAATGCTAAATTCATAAAAGCCACCAAAGTTAAACCAAGAAGAAATCAACAGCTTAAACAGACCCATAACAAATAAAGAAATTGAAATAGCAATAGAAAACCTCCAGACTGAAAGAAGCCCAGGCTACATGGAGTCACAGGAGAAGTCCACTAGACCTTCAAAGGAAACCTGCAACTAATATTTCTTAGGTAATTCAACAAGAAAGACAGAAACAGAGGGAAAACTTCCAAACAACTTCTGTGAAGCCAGTATCACTCTTCTAATACGAAAACCAGGTAAAGACACAAAACAAAACAAAACAAAACAAAACAAAACCCCCCAAAACTTTAAGCCCATATCCTTAATGGACATAGACACAAAGTTTCTCAACAAAATACTCACAAACCACATCCAGACACATATCAAAAAGATCATCCACCGTAATCAAGTTGGCTTATTGCAGAGATGCAGAGATAGTCCAATATATGTAAGTCAAGAGATGTAATAAACCATACACATATACTTAAAAGACTATAATTAGTTGGTCATCTAAATAGATAGAAAAGGCATTTGACGAAATCCAACATGCATCCATATTAAAAGTCTAGAGGGAACTGGACTTAATTAATATAACATACCTTAAAATACTTGAAGCTGTATACAACAAACGCACAGCCAACATCATTCTATCCTACTGAAATCAGGAACCAGACAAAGCTGCCCACCATCTCCACTACTTTCAATACAGTGCTTGAAACTGTTACCGAAGCAATAAAACAGGAGGAAATTAAAGGAGTTCTAAGTGGAAAGGGTCAAGTTATCATTATTTGCATATGCTATAATATTACACGTGAAAGATCCCAAGAATTCCACAAGAAAACTGCTAAAAATGATTAATATGTTTAGCAAAATGGCAGGGTACATAATCGATTTACAAAAATCTGTATCCTTTCTACACAACAATAGCAGGAAATCAGAAAAAGCATTCATGAAAACACTGTCATTCACAAAAGTCTCAAAAAAAATGTAGGAAGAGACCTAACAAAAAACATTAAAGATCTCTACAATGAAAACAATTTAAATATTTTATTTATTATTTTTATTTCATGTATATGCATGTATTGCCTGCATGTATGTAAGTGGGCCTGTGCCATGCAATGCCCAAGGAGGACAGAAGAGGGCATTGGATCCCCTGAAACTGGAGTTATGGTTGGCTGTTAGCCACTACATCTACTGCTAAGATTTGAACCTCGGTCTTCTACAAGAACAAACAGTGCTCTTAACCTCTGAGTCATCTTTCCAGCCTCTCTACAAGGAAAAATTTAAATCCTTCAAGAAAGAGATAGAGGAAGACACTGGGAGATGAGAGGCCCTCCCACGCTCATGGAGTAGTAAAGTTAATATTGTAAAACTGACCATCCTACCAAAAGCAATCTATAGATTCAATTGATGACAATCAAAACCCCCATGATATTCTTCAGAGAACTAGAAATAAATTCCTAGAATTTTGGAATCACAAAGACCCCAGATAGCTGAGCAATCTTGAGAAAAACAGTCCTGGGAGGAGGAGAGGTCACCATACCAGAGGCCACCGTACCAGAGGTCACCATACCAGAAGTCACAGTACCAGATCTTAATCTACACTACAGATCTATAGTTATAAACACAGTACGGTACTGGCAAAAAAGCACATAGATCAATAGAACATAAGACCCAAACATGAGTGCATGCAATTTCAGCCACCTGGTATTTGTCAAAAGTGCCAAGAAGGCACATTGGAGGAAAGGTAGCATCTTCAATAAAGGGTGCTGGTCAGCAATTAACAAGTGGAGCCTCATTAAACTAAAATATATTTCTGTATAGCAAAAGAAATAAGCAAGGGAGTGAAGAGGAACCCCACTGAGTGGGTGAAAACCTTCATCAACTACACATTAGACAGAGGATTAATATCCAAAATATACAAAGAACCAGAAGACAAACAAAAATAAATGACCCAATAAAAAGATGAGCTAATGACCTGAAGAGAGTGCTCAAATGAAGAAATAAAATTGGCTTAGAAACACCTTAAAAAGTACTCTGCCAGGCATGGTGGCGCATGCCTTTAATCCCAGCACTCAGGAGGTGGAGGCAGGCGGATCTCTGTGAGTCCAAGGCCAGCCTGGTCTACAGAGCGAACTCCAGGCAAGCTGGGACTAAAGGGAGACCCTGTCTCAAACACACACACACACACAAAGTACTCAACAGCCTTAATAACTACGGAAATGCTAATCAAAACCACTTTGAGATTTCATCTTACCCATGCTCAGATTGGCTAAGATCAAGGAACAAAGAAATTAAATGCTGGCAAGGATGTAGAAAAAGGGGAATGTTCATTCCCTGCTGATCCAACTGCAAACCCACGTAACCACTATGGAAAAAGGTGTGGAAAAACTCTTTTAAAAAATCAAATATTATGGGCTGGAGGTATGGGCTCAGTGGTTAAGAGCACTGACTGCTCTTGCAGAGGACTGGGTTTGATTCCCAGTACTCACATGGTGGCTAACAACGGTCTGTAACCCCAGTGCCAGGGGATCTGGCATACTCTGACTCTGTGGGCACTGCATGACACAAGTGCACTTACACATATCCAGGCAATACACACTCATACACATAAAATAAAAATAATAAATATTTAAATTTGAGCTTCTTATAGCAAGAAAAGTCTAACCTATTCCGGTGTACTCCCCCACCATGAGATGTCCCTTTATATAGGCTCAATCAATAAAAAAAGAAATAATTAAAAAAAATTTTTTAATTTATTTTTGTATGTGTATGAATGTACTGTCTGCATGCAGGTTTGTGCACCCGTGTCATGCAATGCCACGGAGGTCAGAAGAGGGTCTTGGATTCCCCTGGAACTGGAGTTCTTCTGGAATTGGAGTTACAGACGGTTCTCAGCCGCCATGTGGGTACTGGGGATCGAATCCGGGTCTTCTGCAAGAGCAGTCGGCGCTCTTAACTGCTAGGCTATCTCTCCAGCCCCCAAGAAATAAATATTTTTTTTAAAAAATGAATCTACCATATGATCTGGTTATATTGCTCCTTATACACAAAGGACTCATCCTACTTTGGAGTACATCCATGTTTGTTGAGGCTCTTTTCACAATAGCTAAGAAATGGAAACAACCCAAATATCCCTCAAATGATGACTGGAAAATAAAAATCTGGTACATTTATATAATAGAGGTCTCAGCAGTAAGGAAAGAGAAAAATCATTAAATTTCCAGGTAAATGGATGGAACTAGAAATTATTATACTCTTCTGAATCAAGAATTTTGAGAGAGACTGAGAAAAAGATGAAAAACATGTATGACAGAATGCATGAGCTCTGGTGGGGTGGGGGGTTAGGGAGGGGGTCACAGCTTAGCAAAGATAGTAGCTCATAAGAACTCATGTATGGAGATTCCCAAACAACCACCATGGAACTTCAAAACCAGAGAGTTAGCATCTTCAGTATTTCTTAGTTTTTATGTTAATATTATCATAAATTAAAGCAATGTATCTGTATAATATTATTTATTTATTTATTTATTTATTTATTTATTTATTTATTTATTTGAGACAGGGTCTCCCTGTAGCCTCAGCTGGCTTGGAACTCACTCTGTAGACCAGGCTGCCCTTGAACTCACAGAGATCCACCTGCCTCTGCCTCCCAAGTGCTAGGATTAAAGGTGTGCACCACCACACCCGGCTTGCTTCCAATATTTTAACCATTATGCTTGCACAATGAAGCCATTATATACTATAACTCAAAATATAGTAGTCTAGACTCTGACTGGAAGTGTTTCATGCATCTGTCAGTGCTGTGGAGTGTGATGGCATGCTGAGTGCAAAGTGCTTGCATTCTGTGTTTATTACCAAGACTGCCACAAAATCACACACAGCAACACTGGTAGAAACCATGATGACTCGTGTTCATGTCTGATTATGAACTTAGGCTCAAAGCACATCCAGAAAATTTTTGCTTATTGCCCAATTTTATAGGTGACTTCCCACATCTTCAGTTATGGAAACACAGTGCCAGGCAGGAGAAATTTCCCTTCAGGTGGTTGGTCATAGTATAAGAGACTCCCCAAATAACAGACTATTGCCACAGACCTTGATTACCTCCCAGAACGTAAAGGTAAGACCCTGTTGCTGAAGACAAGACATACTTCTGATGCACAATGTGGAGCAATGGTGCTGGGACTGACCTGGAAGCCTCCTCCCTGAAGAGCAGCTCTCACAGTTCTAGAGGATTCTATGCAAGTTGCCAAGGTAAAAAGTCAATCAGTGGTCCAGCCCAGGTATAAAACACAATAACCACAGTGACAGGCATAGCAAACTATCTCTATTGGTGCAGTAGTGGCACTTTTTATCTAGGGGGTAACAGGTATTTAATTGGACTTAAAGCCCTCTTAATAGCTATCTATATATATAGATAGATATAGATATATAAAATGTTAACATTATATATCTATATAGATAGATATAGATGTATATAAAATGCTAACATTATATATATCTATAGAGAGAGAGAGATATAGATATATGTAAAATGTCTGCCTGGTGCATTATGAATCTTGTTGCCTAAGATTCCTGGGCCTCCTAGGTTTACTTTTTTAAAAATATTCACCTCTTTGTTTATGTGTATGCGTGTGGGCCTAGGTGCATGCCATGTATGAGTTGATTCCTTCAGGGACCAGAAGATGATTTTGGAGCCTCTGGAACTAGAGTTACAAATACTTGTGAGCCTTCCATATTGTGTTCATGAGAAAATGTCAATTTCCACAGCACTCCATCCTTTCTTCCGGCCCCCCCTTGCCATTTTTCTGACATGTCCTCTGAGTCCCTATGTCTGTATCATTTTGTGATTCTGGTGATTTCTGACACAAAGGTAGAAAGGTGTGGTAGAGCAACTTGTTTAACCTGTCCTACAAATATCTTACACTGCTCAAAAGTCTCATCAGCTTTTTTATCCCAATCCCAAAGGGCATCTGTCTTTATTAATTTATGTGAAGAGGCAACTTGTGTAAGAAGGGGTGGAATAAACCAGCCAATATCCTAGAAATAAAAAAGCTGTTTTATATCTATAACATAGGATTTTCTCAATAAGTGAGGAGGGTATCAAATATATCTTACCAGACCATAATACTACCAAGAATTTTACAACTGTGTCTGGTTCAGTGTGATGTGATCTCCCATAATTAGTCCTTGAAGAGCACTGTATATCTTTCAGACACTTTTCTAAAATATGTAACCATGGGAAGGGAAAACCCCAGTGTGGAGCACAAGGGCAGGACTGATGGTGGTTTGGGCTTGCCAAGGAGGAGCCTTCAAACATGACATCTTTCAGCCTAATAAAAAAAAAAGAAAAAAGAAAAAAAAAAAAGAAATCATAAGCTGAAGATGCTAAAATATATGTGTGGCATGCATATATGCATATTTTGGAGTGATGCAGATTGGAAGGAACAATAATAACAACAACAACAAAAAAGACTGGGTCAAAGAACTGACTGAAACGGTGTGCACTGCTCAAAACAGTAAACTTCTGCATCGAGAATTTTAAAAGAGACTGAGAAAAAGATGAAAACCATGTTTGGCAGAATGCATGAGCTCTGGTGGGGTGGGGGGGCAAGGCATGGGGAGTGGGTCTAGACTTGATTGGAAATTTTGTATGAAATGCACAAAGCTTCAATAAAAAATTGGCTTAAAAAATAAAATAAAATATTTAAAACACTCATTGTTTACTGCTATTACATCTATGTAATCAAGGGAAGGCAGGATAACTAAGCAAGGTACCAATTTATCATCCTATGACAAGTACTTTGATTCGGGGTCGTATACAGCTAGCAATTGCTCTATATTGGGTTTCTGCCCTTTCTATGACTCAGATTAAAAACTCTATTGGTATTGTTTACTAAGGACCTTTTAGTCATAGCGCCCTAGCAATAGACTTCTGGTCTAGTATCAGTAGTTCAGTCAAAAGAGCAGTGCTGAGCACAAGGGGGTAGATGGGAGACAGCACCTTACCTAGCCCTGCATAGCTGTGTGATCACAGTAGCAGGACCCTTAGATTGACAAGAATGAAAGCTTTGCTTTGGTGAAGGGCAGAGTTTTCTTAAACTTTCTGCATTACAACCCCTTTTTGCGTGTAAATTTTATAACTCCATGACTTAAGTATTAATAAATCAAATAGCATTGATAATATGGTAGCAAAATTCATTTCGAAAAAAATTTTGGTCTACAGGTAATTTCATAGGCTCTTACAAATTAAGCAAATTCACATGCCAATGAGATGAACTTCCTTGAGACTCAGCTGAGTCTGATATTGCAAGATATACAGCATTATCAGTGTTTTTTTATAAATGATTGGTAGTTTGATTTACCAATTGTTAATACTGAAACACATACTTGCACATGATTAAATATACAGTACAAACTGCAGAAGTTATAGGGTCTTTTGGAAACATGGCTGGGCAATTCTAGCCTAATTTCAGCCAAATTTACTCTGCAACAAGTTAAAAAAAAAACTCAGGTCAATAAGTCAAATCATAAATTTGGTAAGTTTAGCCCACATGGTGCCTATTCAGCTCTCTAGTGTAGGACCCACCGCCCTCAAACTTGCAGCAAAATCTCCGTGCTGCAGCCCTCTTGTGATGGTGATTATAGGGTGTCACCTCCATACATATTCAAAAAAGAATTTGAAAATAAAATATTCAAACATGAGTCAACATATAATTAACTACTTTGATACTTTCAGTGGTAAGATGGAGTCAAGTAAAAGGATATTCTTTGCGTCCAAGTTTTTTTTTTTTTTTTTTTTTTTTGTCTTTTTGAGACAGGGTCTCCCTATAGCCAGTTCCAGCTGGCCTGGAACTCACTCTGTAGACCAGGCTGGCCTTGAACTTACAGAGATCTGCCTGCCTCTGCCTCCCAAGTGCTAGGATTAAAGGCACATCCGGCTTGCTTCCAATATTTTAAACCATTATGCTTGTACAATGAAGCCATTATATACTATAACTCAAAATACAGTAGTCTAGACTCTGACTGGAAGTGTTTCATGCATCTGTCAGTGCTGCGGAGTGTGATGGCATGCTGAGTGCAAAGTGCTTGCATTCTTTATTTGTTACCAAGACCGCCACAATATCACACACAGCAACACTGGTGGAAACCATGATGACTCGTGTTCATGTTTGGTTATGAACTTATGCTCGATGCACATCCAGAAAACTTTTGCTTATTGCCCAATTTTTTACATGACTTCCCACACCTTCAGTTACAGAATCCCACACGGGCTCCTGAGCCACTGCTTAATCGTTGCACTAGGATACAAACTGTCCTTGAATTCACTCTGTAGACCAGGCTGGCCTTGAACTCACAAAGATTCGCCTGCCTCTGCCTCCTGAGTGCTAGGATTAAAGGCTGCACCACCAGGCCTAGGAAGTCAGGATCCTTAGTTCTTAGCAATAGCTGGAAGGTACTGGATTCCTCACCTTTTGACAGCAGCCACTTTAACCCCTTCCAGGCCGGAGATGTCTAAGACCCTTTGACTAAAGACTTGACATGTCTCTTGACGTTCGCCGGAAACAAAGGCCTGCGGTTTCTCTTCTTGGTCCTTCACAGCCCTTGACCCGCCTGCACTCCGGCTCTCTGTCCTGCTACTTCTGCCTTGTCCCTCGTTCTTGTCCCGGCTGCTGTCTGAACACTGTTTAGCTGCGTCTCTTCAGCTGTCCCGCGGCTCATCCGCCTACTGCTCCCATGACAGACCCCTGCAGTCCCTGCTGCTGCTCTCCTCCTGCTCTCGATTCAGCCTGCAGTAAGTCGACAGGACAAGACCACCCAAAGAAGCTGGTAGAGGGCCTAAGGTTGCAACAGCAAGTGGGACCCCGCAGGACAGCGGAGTCAGCAAGTGAGCGAGCAGCCTGCTCCCATACCAGAGTAGGAGCGTCTGCACCAATCACAGCAGACATCCTTTGCAGAGGAAGGCTTCTGTAGGCAATCATAGCACTGCTCTAGCAGCACCAGTCACAACAGCTCCTGACAGGCCACCCGTGGATGTGCAGCTCCTCGGGCCTCCATGGAAATGGATGCTTGAGCATTTATAGCTTACAAAGTCTTGTGATAGCAAAAATTCGAATCAAAACTGAACAGCAGAGACTGAGGCTGCACCTTCGGACTCTACAGCCATTTGCCATAATCACTGTCCAGTTTCCTCAAGGTGTTCCGGGAGTATTCAAAGTTTTGTCATAGGGAGGTCTGGCTGGAAAGTTCCTAGTACTCTGGCTCAAGGCATGCAGGTCATCAAGGGAAAGCCTAACAAGTGCCAATTAGGGAGTCAAATTGCCCCCAACATCTCTGCTTGACTATGAGAAAACGAAGATCAGAAAGAGAGTTCATAAGAAATTCAAAGAGCTGGGCATGAGGGTGAGCACCTTTAATCTCAACACTTGGGAGGAAGAGGTTGGCAGATTTCTGTGAGTTTGTGGCCAACCTGGTCTACAAACTGAGTTATAGGCCAGCCAGGGTCACACAATAAGCCCGTCTCAAAAATGACCAAAAAACCCCAAAACAAAACAAACTAAAAAAACTCTCAAAGAATGTATCACTCATAATACTGCTTATTTCAGCTGGGTGTGGTGGCATTTAATTCCAGTAGGGAGGCAGAGATGGGTGGATCTCTGTGAGTTCAAGGCCAGCCTTGGTCTACATAGCAAGTTCCAGGACAGCTGGGGCTACAGGGAGACCCTGTCTCAAAAGGACAAAAAAAAAAAAAAAAAAATTACTGTTATTTCAGTGATGCTGTAACAACGCTTAGCGCGTGCTCAGAGTCCCAAGACAGCTGGAGGCCCTTCTATGTATCTTACTCAGTGTCAATTCACATTTATGATTTTTTTAAAGAAAAATGAAAAACTACACAATAAAGCTATCTATAAAATACTCTCTATTACTTAATATTGTTTTAGAATCCCTTGCAATACATTATGGCAAGAAAATACAAAGCTGTAAAATTATAATGAGCCAGGACTGGTGACTCACACCTGTAATCCCAGCACATGAAAGATGGAGGCAGGACAAACATGAGTTCCAGGTGAGCCTGGGCTAAAGAGTGACACCCTTCAAAGTAACAATTCCCATGCCAAGAAAAAGTTACTAAAAAAGAAAGATTCAGGCTGTAGTTAAAGGCTGAGCAGCACAACATTTTCTAGCATGTATAAATCCTGGATTGGATTTTCACACACAGAATATGCTCATGCATATAACAACAGTAATAAATAAAAAATTTTAAATTATAAAAACAAATAATAGGGGAGTCACTCGATGTCGACATCTGGCCTCCACAAGCACATAGACATACACATATCTGCATTCAGATGAACACATACAAATGCACATACAGAGACTCAGTTCAGTCAACTCTGAGAATCTGCTAGTTCTGAACTATCTCCCTGGAAAGAGCATTCCAATGCTCAGGAAGCTCTTCAAATTCCCTCCCACTCCTACAAATGACTGAGTCCTTATGGACCACAGAGGTCAACTGGTATTGAGAAAACAAGCAGCCTCAGCACCACAGCTTTCCTGAGTTTCAATTCAACCCCACTTTGCAGCGGTTTTGGTTTCCATGCATTTCTTGCCTATCTCACACTCCTTTGCAAGACTTACTTACCACTTACTGTTTACCCACATGAGGGCACATGCCAGAACATCCCAGTCCCCTAGTTTCCATGGGGAAATCGATATTCTATCCCACTAATTTGATCTACACACGCACCGGGAGCTTCACTGCACTTAATATCCAAGTTTCCACTAATGATCAATCAGTAAGTCCTTTATAAGGATCTCATCTAAGAGCTCTGCTCACCTGACACCATTCCCATGGCACAGGGGTTGATATAGATTACTATCTTGTGCTTATCATATCTTGGCATAGAATTAGCCAGAGATATATAACATATCTCAGGGATCTACAAGACCCTTCAAGACCATGTTCATTCTCTTGCTATAGGACTCGAAAAACTCCTGTGTCCTCTATTAAATGTAACAATAAAGAGGTAATAAAGTAGCGCAGTCAGCCAGGAGAGAAAAGGTCAAAATGAGGTTTATGAAAAAAGGCTGGAGATTATGATCTAGCCTAGAGGTGTGAAGAAGATAACCAGAGAGAAAATGGTACAACGTGTGAAAAGGCCATACATAATGCGGACATGAAGAAGGAAAGGCTTCCCTTTAAAACCTGAGGAGGATACTGAAGAGAAGGCTCAGCCATTAAAGGTATGTATTACTCTCATGGATGAACAAGGGCCAGGCCTGGTGGCGCCCACGCCTTTAATCCCAGCACTCGGGAGGCTGAGATAGGTGGATCTCTGTGGGTTCAAGGCCGGCCTGGTCTACAGAGCAAGCTCCAGGACACCTGGTACTAAAAGGGAGACCCTGTCTCAAAAATACCAAAAACAAAAAAAAGTGTAAAATCAAAAAGGAAAGTAAAACAACAAATTATGGATGAACAAGGATCTCGTGGATCCAGGCAGCTACACTGGGCCACAAACCACACAATAGTGTGTAACTTCAGCTCCAGATCCTGATTTCTGTGGGTACCTAGTCTCATGTGACTACAGACTGTCAGATAGACGCTATTAAAAACAGAATAAATCTAAAAAAAAAAAAAAAAGGCAGAGAGAAGCTTCATTTAGCGCGCGTGAAAAAGATTAAAAGGATAGGAGGGGGAGTCTCTTCAAATAAAGTTCACAGAGCAATCAGCCGTCACTCAGAATTAACAGAACAATCCCCTAAACAAAGGAAGTACCAGGCATTTGTAAGTTTCCAGGTGCTGGCCTGAAGTTTCGTATGATGTACTTGAACATAGTTTACATGACAGAAAACATGGAGAAGCCAGATTACATAATTTAAGGGCTGTCAAGTAAGAGCTTTCACTGCTTAACTCGGTCCAGATAAAGCAGCCGGGAGCTGCAGCAGTCAAGGTTTATTTCGGCAGGAGAGAAAGCAAACGTGGAAATTAAGGACAGAAAGCAGAGTGGAGGGCGCACAGTGCCCAGGGGCAGCTGCAAGGGGCTTCCTCTACAGTGCAGCCTCGTCCGTCCTACTCCACAACTCTCCTCCTCTTGATCGGCCCTGGCAACCCAGGGATCCCTTCTTTCCTTTCTCTCTAACACTTGTCCGCAGACACCAAAACACGATCAGACGCTCTTAACAGTCACCGACACCGAAGCCGCCCGCGCAGGTGGAGCCTTCAGCTCTGGGCACAGCAGGAGATGCCACGGACGGCCGAGCACAGGACGCGGGTCCGGCTGCCGGCCCAGCCCCGGGAGGACCCAGCCCAGCCCGCTCCGGCGGCTCCGGCGCCACTTGCCCGTCTGGGGACAGTCGGCCCCACGCTCACCATGGCCCGGCTTCCGGGATCCCCGCGCTCTCCTCCGCTCTCCGCAGCGACTCAGGGTGCAACGCTAGCGCCTAGGCCCGGCCTCCTTCGGCTGGGAGCGGAACCGCAGCACAGAACTTGCAGCTAAACGGCCGATAGAGCCCGCCTCCCGCCTTCCGTCACCCAATGGCGCTCCAGATTGGGCAGCACGTCGGGAGCTCTGATTGGCTTGGGCCACCGGAGTGATTAGAGGGCCTGGCTTCCTCTCCAAAAGCCGACCTTGTTTGACTCTAGGGAGATTTGCGGTTCTGCAGAAGTTTCTGTTGGCCTGGAAAAACAGGTACTGCTGTCTTCGTAACTCAGGAGTCATGTCTGGTGCTTCCTTCCGTGCATAGGGTCGTTCGTCTGCGCAGTCAGTTACACCTTGACTGTCCTATGTAAGTTGACCCTTTGCCTCAGACCTAGCCCACCTTAGGTCACCTGTGTATCGGACCAGGGACCCGATATCCACCAGGGATCTGGATTTCCCCCTCAGACACACTAAGGATTAGAACCGCCGCCTAGCTTTAAAGAAGCTGGTCATTCTACGAGGCCAGATCTCACAGCCTAGAGAGGTTACCATGGCCCCTGGAACCCCCCCCCCCCCTTGCAGCTCTTTCCCAAGGACAGAGGTAAGAAGCTGCCCAAGCCCTTCCAGTTCTTGGGAGGCAGAAGCAGGGGTATCTCTGTGAGTTCCAGGCCAGCCTAGCCAACATAGCAAGTTCTAGATGAGGCTACATTGTGAGACACTCTCTCAACCCTTCTCCACCCCCCAAATGAAGGAGGAGGAGGAGAGAAGGAGGAGGAGGAGGAGGAGGAGGAGGAGGAGGAGGAGGAGGGGGAGGAAGCTGAGCTATGGTTTTACAACTTCTAATTTACGGTTCCACTCAGTACCTGGCTCCTTCAGTGTCATAATTTCACAGGATCCTACACTAAATCACGTGCTGTGGAACTTCCTGCCACCCCCTGAAAGCATAAAAAACTCAGGTGTTTCCTTTGTTCCGGGAATTTCCCTGAAGTCTCTGTACCACTTATCCCTTTACCTCCCCTTACCTCTCTCAAGGCAAAAACTTCTCTCTGATTTTACATTATCCCTCTTAATAAAGGTGCTTTCCAGGTCTTTTTTTTCTTTTTGTTTACTGTATACATACATTTCACAGGTTTATTTTGTTCTTTTGAAGTCTATACACTTCACAAGACAGTAGAAATTGGCTACAAACTGCTAGCTACACATTAACACAGCCCGTGATTTTTGCCCTAAAACAGGCAGCTGTGCTTCTCCAAATCTCTGAAAAAAGATTTTCCCAGCTCATAACATTTGGCCCAGGTCTCTTCTGTAACTCCCACGTCTAGGACCACATTGCTTCTCAGCCTTGTGGCTAAGATCAAGCCTGGAACTGAGCCCACAATCCCAAGCTCTATCTTCTTCACTTCTATTTCAGTTCTCGTTTCACTTCTTCATCTTCATATCTGCTTCAGTGACCAGCGGCATCCCCTCGTTCCCCCATCCTTCGCTGAAGCATCTCGTTTTTGAGTGGAATCTCTTCCTCAAAGACTTTCAGCACTGATCCCAGACTCAGATGTTTGCATAATCAACTGTGTGGCCAAGAATTGCAGGATTTGTTCCAGACATCTCGCTGCATCTCTACTGCCATGTGATAGACATCATGGTCCAAGGTATTATACAGTACAGCATTCTGAAACATCAGCATAACGTCACACTGAAATTCAGCTGTACTACGGATCAAACCATTTTCAATATTTTTCTTAAGAGTTGATAAATCCATAGGCCTCTGTACAATGTTATGGTAGCCAGGAGCTATGTCATCTGTAACAGGTTGCAAGAACACATAGGCCCACCTATGATTTGTTCCAGCCCTCCATACAAGCATGATGGCTTTCTTCCATATTTTCTGAGCCTGAATTGCTTCTTGATCTTCACTGCAGACAGAGAACTGTGAAGACGCAGGGCTCCTTGGGATGGAGTCTGCCAGTGCGTGTGACCGCAGTGCAGCATTGTGTACACTAAAGGCATCATCACTCTCACGGAGGTTCATTGTCCATTTCTGACAAGTAGCCTTCTCCTTGATCTTCTTCCTTAGGTTCTTCTAAGCTGCCCATTTCACTGACTCCATCTTCTTCCTCCTCCTCACCTGGGGCATCCTGACATTTCAAATTGGTGTTGAGTCTCTGCCGCTAAAGAATCTTCAATAGGATTTGAGCCATGTGAAGGAGACAACATGCTTTCAGGGGATGCCTCTGTCTTCACAGATGTAAGTGGTATCTCAGCGCCTTTCCCACTGGAAACATCTGTTTCAGTTACCTCTCCAGGTGTAGTAGTTCTGGGTTCTTCATCTAAGTCTTGACTCATGAGTTCCGGTGGCTCAATACTTGTGGCTGAACCAACTTTGGCTACGATCTCAGATCCTGAAATGCCTCGTCCCCTTTTTCTGTAGGTTCCACCTTAATCTCAACACCTGACTCCCTGATATCTACCAGTTCATGGATTCCTTTGTTTTCTGTTTCTTCAAAGTCCAGCCTCTTGCTTGACTGTCATCTCTTGTGCAGGAAGAGATACTGGCTTATCCTGCTCTGGCTGAAGAGGGTTCCCAAGGCCCAGATGGGGACCAAGGATCATCATTTTCTTCACATAATGACAGTGCTGCTTCCACAGCTGCTACATCCAGTACTTCAGGGTGATCATCTATCTTGTCCTCAGTGATGGCGATGATGTCTCCAACTGTCTCATAGTCCAACTCCAAGTCTCACCTGTGTAAGACACAGCACTATCCATCTTCTCAGCCAGATCTAAATCTTCCTTCCCATCTATGCTTGGAGTCTTTGATCCACCAGGAGCCTCTGCTACCCCTGATTGGAAACACTCTTTGATAGAATTCATGATCATGGAGATCTCACTGCTATCCATGGAAACAGTCACAGTGGGTGGATCTCCCACAACCTCCAAGGGAACACAGGTGTCAGGCCGACTCACTGAGGCAGCAGGGGAGGCTGCAACAATATTGGTTGTTTGCTGTATCTCCCCACGATGTATCACGGGAAGGACCCCGCCTACCTCCAGAAGGACACCTATGCTGTTCAGATGGCCAGAAGCCACAGACATTTCACTCTCATCGACCAATCTGGGGCTAGCAGGCAGGAGGCCGCCCTTGTTCAAGAGCTCTGACAACAGAGAGGAGGAGGGGGGGGTGCAGTTGCTTTCTGTCCAAACGTCTTTTTTCTGGGGTGAATCATCTATTACTGGGGTCATGGGGGCTTCTAAGAGTGCAGAGCCTGTAGGAAGGGTATCAGGAATCCCAGAAAACGGGGTGACTGGGGTACTTGGCAAAGTCCCAGGGGTTACCCTAGAAGTAGTCTCTTTTTTAAATTTTTATTTATTTATTTATTTATTTATTATTTTTTATGTGTATGAATGTACTGTCTGCATGTAGGTTGGTGCGCCTGAGTCATGCAGTGCTGCGGAGGTCAGAAGAGGGTGTCGGATTCCCCTGGAACTAGAGTTAAAGACGGTTCTCAGCCACCATGTGGGTGCTGGGAATCAAACCCAGGTCCTCTGCAAGAGCAGTCTGGTGCTCTTAACTGCTGAGCCATCTCTCCAGCCCCAGAAGTAGCATCTTCCATAGCGGTTGGTGTTAAGTCCCCAAGTGGATAATCACCTCCTGGGGAGGCAGAATCTATAGGAGAGCAGACCATCACAGTTGGTAACCTCCTTGGAGGTGTTTTTACTGCTTGCGAGCCTGGTATGCAGCCTCTCTCTGTAGCCTTCCTCTTGACTTCAGCCTCCTCCTCTTCTAATTTCCTTTTCGTTGCAAAGCTCATCCACCCGACTGTCCAAGTGTCCAGCTTGAATTAGTTCTGCGTCTCTTTTCAGCTGCCTGTATCTCTCCTGTGTTTCCTTAATTATCCTTTTCAGTTCCTCAACCCTCTCAGCAATCAGTTTCCGAACAATAACATCTTCAACAGTTTCTACCACTTCTCCTTTTTCACCTGTTTCCATTTTGGGGTTTCAGTGGTCCCTAGGAGCTCCGACTATTGAGAAGCACAATGATTTTTTGAGAGAACCAGTCTGGGGGGCGCCCAGGTTCTGCAAAAGGCTTGATCGCTCTACTAACTGATACCCGGTTTTGATCTCCACTTCTCACGACAGAAGATGCTAATCACAACTTCTCTCAGATGGGCCAGGGCTCTGTGGGACCCGGACTCAACAGCCTATGTTTGCCAGTGCCTGCCGCCATTTTGCCTCCGAAATCTTCAACGCCTAAGAAGCCGGGAATCTGCTTTCCAGGTTTTTTAAACGAAGCCGCTCCTTCTCCTTAAGGTTGTATTCACATCTGCCTCTGTTATACATTGTTCCTTTTTAATGCTATCCCACCTCACGAGTTAATCACTATCCGAAGGCCCTTTCCCCTAATAAATCTACTTCCGGAAAGAATTTTATGTTAGCTGGTTTCAGGAACTAACCATGCTTCTTCTCATTTTCTTCTATATTAAACAGACTGTTCACCCATTAATATTCGGGTTAGGCGTTCTAATCCAAAGAAATAACACATGACAAGCTATTCATGTGTAACCCTCATACTCAAGGAACATAAGGAGAAGGAACAGAAATTCAAAGATAGCCATTGATAAATTGAGGCCAGCCTGGGCTGTGTGAGATCAGGTCAGGTAAATGAAATGCCTAACATATGCCCCATGGTAACAAAATTATTAAAGTGTGTTAAATCTACATTTTATAGGGGCCGGAGAGATGGGTTGGATGTTAAGAGCACTGGCTTCTCTTGCAGAGGATCCAGGTTTGTTCCCAGCTAACATGGCAACTAACAACCATCTGTAACTCCAGTTCCAAGGGATCTAATGTCCTCTTCTGGCCTACACAGGGATTGCATGCATGTGTGCAATTATAAACATTCAGGCAAACATTCATACATAACATAAAAATAATAAGGTATACACTTTACAAAAATATTCTTTAGTGACCCCTGAAACAGTGAAGTGAACAAAAAGACACTGGTGTAACAAAATGTCATTTTTTGAAAGAATAAACATAGTTGATAGACTTTTAGAAATATTGATTTAATAATTCATGTAAACTCTGGAAGGGTAGGCCATTACAGTTGACCAGAACTAGCCAGGAGTGGTGGTATGTATCTTTAGTCCCAGCACTTGGGAGGCAGAGCCAGTTGAATCTGTGAGTGTAAAGCCAGCTTGATCTACAGAGCAAGTTCCAGGCAAGCTGGGGCTACACTGAGACCCTGTCTCAAAAAGACAAAAAAAATTTTTTTTTAAATCAGTACTATTAGATTGAGAGCCTGAGTCCTGGCAGCCCTCACCAGATGGTCTCAGTTATCCACCCTCAATAGGCTAATTAAACAGACACATAATCATGAAAAGCAGAAAGAAGCAGTGTCATTATTTTAAGAAACTTAAGGAAAAAGCTCTTGGCTTATAGAAGTTATTTATGGCTTCTCTGACACATAATCTGAAAGCAGCAGTAGTAGTTAAAGATATTACCACTATGAAGGAAAAAAAAATTCCAGTCTTCACAGGTACTACATGAGAGTTGGCATGAAGATAAGATCCCACAAACACAGGGTTCCAAATTATAATAAATGTAAAATCATGGGTGTGCCCAGATTCAAAACAACAAACTCAGAAACTATTTCCAATGGGTCCTCTCAAAGGACCACCACTTATGTCCACAATGTGGAATAAAAATGGCTTCTGCACAGAGACAGCTGAAAGTGTGGTTCAAGGGGAAACTACATCTCAACCTAGCTACAGAACTTTGGCATTGTATTTCATGAATTACTGGTGTTACATGAATGAAGACTGCAACAGTGAGGGTATAATGAAGTCTTGTACCAAGTTTGCAAAAAAAAAAAGTGTGTGTGTGTGTGTGTGTATGTGTGTGTGTTTGTATTAGTCACTTTTCTGTTGCTGTGATAAAACACCATGACCAAGGGAACTTATAAAAGGAAGAGTTTATTTGAGCTTATGATTGACGGTTCCAGGGAATTAGAGTCCATTGTGGAGGGAGGCATGGCGGCTGGAGCTGAAGCAGAAAGCTAAGGTTCACATCTTCCAAAGAGCACAGGAAGCTGAGAGAGAGAGAGAGAGAGAGAGAGAGAGAGAGAGAGAGAGAGAGCTACTGGAGACTAGCAAGTCTTGTTGAACTCACTAAGCCTGCCCCCAGTGACGTACTTCCTCCAGCATGGCCACACCTTCTAAGATCCCCCAAAACAGTGCCACCAACTGGGGACAAAATGTCTGAATACTTGAAGCCTATGGGGGACATTTTTCATTCAAACAACCACTGTGTTAATTCCTGAAAATGGATAATATGGATAACAAAGACACCTTCTAGAGTAGGTGTCTGAAAAGGTCACCGCATGTAGGTGTATAGGTGAAACATTAATTGCAATGGATACTGGAGTAGTTTCGTATAATCAGGATTTGAGGATGTCTAACAAGCAAAGCTGCTTGCAGCGACTGGAGCTGAGTGAAATGAAAGGTCATGTCTGCTCTAGTTGACAGCTGCAACATGCTGTTGGGGCAGAATATTCCAATACAAGCCCCACATGCCAGAAATTAACTGCAAAATATGGTGTTTTCCATGCTGGTGGGGTCTAATTTTGGCCCAGGATTTCCTCGCTATGCCTTCCTTCTTCCATTTTGGAGTGGGAATGTTTACAGTATGCCATTACATGCTGGAGATATGTGACTTGCTTTTTATTTACAAGGACTCACAGTGTCAGAAGAGACTCTGGATTTCATATTTCTGAATATTAATAGGAACTGATCAAGTACTTATAATAATAAAATTTTTATTATTAGTTGATCATTAGACTTTAAGGCCAAAGGATAAAATGTTATTGTTTAAAAGTCGTGTGTCTTGTCAATTTGAGAAGAGTGGGCTTGTGATGGTTGGTCTTAGTTGTCAACTTGATGGAACATAAATCATTCTAGTAGACTTACTGCAGGGCATATGTGAGAGGGATTTTTACAGACTGATTAATACCTGAACAGGCTGGGCTTCGCCATTTATTTTTTGTAGGAAGCTTCTCTTTTTATGCCGAGCAGGGACCACGTGGCCCTGCTAAGGGGGATGGGGACACAGCACCTGCCCGCAGTTGCTGTGGGGAGCTGGCCCCTCGGCGGCGCAGAGACCAGCCGGCTACTTCCCGCAGCGGCTACTTCCCGCAGCCCAACGGAAGTGGTAACTCCAATTTAGGCTCTTAGCCTGGACCCAGGAGACAGGTGTTCCCACTCTTGGCCATGACTTCCCACCTGCCCAGAGCCAGGACAGGAATTTCACTCACAACACCAGCTACCCAGGTTGGTGGTCCGCAAAGGGAACCTCTTTCCAACCACACTGGCCACCCAAACGAAATGCAGGCCTACCTTAGCCTGTACGAGTGCAATAATTAATAAAATTATCTGCCAGGAACTCCGTGATGATGTTAATATGGAATTCGATTTACTGGTTGCCACAGCTTGGTTTTATAAAACAAATGACGTCAGTTCCCAGGACCAATCATGAGCCCCCCAACTCCAAGCCACTGCGCACCTTGCTCCACCCAGCATCGCTCACCTAGGCCAAGGTGCTTGCTCCTCCCTAGGGAGGAGCCAGACTCTTGGCCATGCAGAGGTAGTTGGAAATCCAGCCTGCAATTCAAGCTGGATTTCCTGCAATTTTTCTTAACTTCCTCACTGTGGATGTTATGTGACCAGATGTGTAAGTTCTTAATACCACAATCAGACCTTCCATGTCATCTTCCCTTTGCTACTGTGAAAGACTCCTCCCTCTAACCGTGAGCCAAAAGAAGCCCTATTTTCCTTAGGTAACGTTGGTTAGGAGTTTTATCATGGCAACTAGAGAATTTGCTAATGGTATAACCCAGGAAGACCCGACTTTCATCTCATTTACAGCCAATGGTTTTATAAAAGTAGGCTGCATTGGTCAATATTTTATAGTAAATAGAACCTTCATCTGTACATATGAAAGATTTATTAAATCAGCTTATGAAATATTGTTGCAATAGCCCAAACAATAGCTGTCTCATACCTAAGATCTCGAGAGCCTGGTAAATGTTCGGTACACAAAGCTGGATGCCTAAGCAGCTTGAATCTGATGCTGAAACTCTTGGAGAACCACTGGTCCTCAGACCACGTGGAAAGCCTGGATTAGCAGGTTTTAATATCAGCAGCCTCAACAACAGAGTAAATTATCTTCCTGGAATGAGGGAAGGCCAAACAAGGAAAAGGCAAGTAATCTTTCTTCTCTGTCCCTTTTATCTGGACTGCTGCCAGATGGTGAGGCCCACATCTGGGGTGGGTCTTGCCAGACAACGAGGATGATTCCTGAGTTGAGGCATCTGCTCAGGTGATTCTAAGTTGTGGTAATTTGACATTTAAAAACAACCATCAGGACTGCAGACATGGCTTGATAGTTAAGAATGTTAAGATTACTGCTCTCCTGTACCCACATAAGGCAGCTCATAACCACCCATAATTCCAGCTCACCTACCTTTCTTACACAGCCCAGACCCATCTACCTAACAATGTCACAGCCCACAGTGGGCTGAGCCCTCCCACATGAATTTGCAATTGAGAAAATGCCTCATAGGGACGGCCACAGGCCACTCTGATCTGGAAAATAGCTCAGTTGAGGTTCCCTCTTCCCAGGTGAGTCTAGGTTTTGTCAGGTTGACAGCTGAAGCTAAATA
The DNA here is from genome assembly GCA_009823505.1 of Rhizomys pruinosus. Taxonomy (NCBI): domain Eukaryota; kingdom Metazoa; phylum Chordata; class Mammalia; order Rodentia; family Spalacidae; genus Rhizomys; species Rhizomys pruinosus. The sequence continues at coordinate 96,393 of VZQC01012267.1, read as the reverse complement.
TGACAAATGAGAAGATAGCTCTATCTCTGTCTCTATCCCTCTATATATCTCTATCTCAATATCTCTATCTGTACCTCTATCTCTCTATCTCTCTATGTCTATATCTCTAGATAGATAGATAGACAGATATAGATATTTCCAAATGTGATAAACATTTTGGATTAGTTACATTTCTCATTGCTGTGACCAAAAACCTGATAAGAAGAAATGCAAGTGCGAAAGGAGTTGTTTCAGCTTACAGTTTAAGTGCTGTAGCCTGTTACTTTATGGAAGCAGAAGTGAGAAATGGAATTGGAGTTTCAGACGGCTCTCGGCCGCCATGTGGGTGCTGGGGATTGAACCCGGGTCCTCTGTAAGAGCGGTCGGCGCTCTTAACCGCTAGGCCATCTCTCCAGCCCCAGAAGTGAGAAATGGAAGCAGCTGCTCACATTCCACCCATGATAGGGAGCAGAGAGAGAACAGGAACTGTGACAAGGCTTCAACACCTCTTCAAGCTATGCGTCATTTCTAGGTGTGGCCTCCTTAGAGGACCAAGTCCGGAAACACATGAGTTTAAGGAAACATTTTTATTCCAACCAAAACATTCTGAATTTAGCTGCTGTAGGTTCATGACCATCTTGTCATGCAACACGAATGCACGGCAACCTCATAGTCTCCAAAGTCTTTGCCAATCTAAACACTGTTCAGAAGTCTGAAGTTTCAAGATAATAAAAAAATGCTTCATGTTTCAGTGGCACTGACTAAGCATTTCTATTCCAAAATGGAGGAACAAGGTCATGGAATAGGGCCAAAGCAACAATGAAACCCAGCAAGGAAAACCTCCAATCAAGTGGTTCTAGCTCAATTATCTAAGGCTTATGATGGAATCATCTGTAATCCCATGATCTCAGACAACAGTACCCCTCCAAGTCTGCTGCCTGCAATACACAAAGCCTCTTTCTTTGGTGAGATTCACTCCATGTCGGTAGCTTGCCTTGGCATATGTTAACAGTCTTGGTATCTTCAAATACTGGGGTTCCATTGAAAGTTAGGTTTCATCTTGTCTTAGGGCTTCCCTGCAGGACATCTGACCATGATGCTCATTGTTCAACTTCAGCAACTCTTCAGTACATGGCTCAATAGCTCCATGACTCCATTGCTGCAAAACAAGAATTCAGGGGGTGGGGGGTTTGATATTTCCCAGATCTGATCCCAGCTTGAGATGAAACATAGTCACCTAGCACCACACTTCCAGTAGCTTCTATTTGCTTAGACTATTGTTTTCTGGAATAAAAACAACTTCAGTAGCAGTTGAGCTTCTCTCCTTTCATATGACATTGCATTTTCAAAAATTGGAGCCTGTAATAGATGGGATCTGGGATTCAGGGATCCTTTCCTAGCGTCCTAGGGCACAACACTAGTTTCCTCTTTATTTGGTGCTAATCTCTTTAACAACTACAGATGTTTCTCAGTGCCTCCTTGTTCTGAACCATGGACTCATCACTTTTCCCTGTGAAAATGACACATTTTAAATACTTTTCTGCTCCTTTTAGTGCTCCCTCTTTCTCATTACAGAAATATATAAATTTTTTTATTTATTTTTGTATGTGTATAAATGTACTGTCTGCATGTAGGTTTGTGCACCTGTGTTGTGCAATGCCTCAGAAGTCAGAAGAGGGTCTCGGATTCCCCTGGAACTGGAGTTCTCCTGGAACTGGAGTTACAGATGGTTCTTAGCCGCCATGTGGGTGCCGGGGATCGAACCTGGGTCCTCTGCAAGAGCAGTCGGTGCTCTTAACCACTAGGCTATCTCTCCAGCCCCTCATTACAGAAATATAAAAGGAGCCGGGCGTGGTGGTACGTGCCTTTAATCCCAGCACTCGGGAGGTAGAGGTGGGTGGGTCTCTGTGAGTTCAAGGCCAGCCTGCTCTACAGAACGAACTCCAGGACAGCTGGTACTAAAAGGGAGACCCTGCCTCAAAAATACCAAAAAAAAAGTTAAAAAAAAAAAAAAAAAAAAAGAAAGAAATATAAAAGGGCACTATATGGTAACAGTGGCACAGTCTGATGCCATCTGGTCTGCACAATTCTTCCACCAAACAAATGATGCTGGGCTCTGATCCACCCTTATCACAGATTCTTGTCCTTTTATTCCTAGGACTAAAATATCTTGTACAGAATGTCAAGTAGACATCTCAATTATTCTTACTGCTTCCAATGAGAATACAATTATACCACTTTCTGCCCTTTGATATGTTAAACAAGCATACCCATATTCAGTCACTATTCTGGATGGAGGGCAAAGTGAGATCACCAGGGATCAAGGTCATATGGCCAGGGCACAAGAGTACATGTCTCAGTGAGCTTGCTTACATTATAAATAGCAGCTTTTTTGGTACAAGGTTAATTCAAAGTCACTGGTCCAGATTCCGTCTGTATTGTAAAAGTCATTCCTACACTTAGTCACACTCAAATTCTCAGATCTCAAGTCAGAGTGTTGCAAGATTATTTGCCATACTGTTACAGGACTGAAGCTTACTCCAATTCCTGATAAAGTCCAATTGCTTTCTGAATCCTCATCAGTTAAGGTTCATTGTTCATATTTATCTTGACATTCTAGTCTTCCAAAGTTCCACCTTAATTGCTACTAATCTCTTGCTTACAGCAATGCAGGCTTTTCTACACTGGAGTTCCACAGTCCTCCAGTATCCTCCATAGCTCTGTCCAAGAGCCACATGGTCAGATTAATCACAGCCATGGCCCCAATTCTTGGTGATAATCTTCTGTATTAGAAACTGTTTATGTTGCTATTGTCAAATATCTGCAAATTGCAACTTCACAGAAGAATTCATTTTTTTTAGTTTTTATTGAGCGCATTTCATACAATATTTCTTAATCAAATTTAGACTCATTCCCCCATCCATGCCCGCCCCTCATGCCCACCTGCCCCCCATCAGAGCTCATGGATTCTGTCATACACAAGTCCTATCTTGCATCTTTTTCTCAGACTTTTTTAAAATTTTTATTTATTTTTATATGTGTATGAATGTACTGTCTGCATGTGGGTTTGTGCACCTGTGTCGTGCAATGCCGCGGAGGTCAGAAGAGGGTGTCGGATTCCCCTGGAACAGGAGTTCTCTTGGAATTGGAGTTACAGACGGTTCTTAGCCGCCATGTGGGTGCTGGGGATCGAACCTGGGTCCTCTGCAAGAGCAGTCGGTGCTCTTAACCGCTAGGCTATCTCTCCAGCCTCTTTCTCAGTCTTTTATAACCTTTTTGGTGCACAAGTTTACTGTTTTGGTCAGTTATTTGAATAGGTTTTTCTCTCTCTTTTTTTGTTCCCATTTGATTTTATATTATTCCAAAATACACTCCACACATAAATCAAATTACAAAATCTGAAAATATAGGTTAATTCCAAAGCACATTTAGAGATTCACATTTTAACAGTAAAGTTGCATGCAGATAAAAAGAAGTATAACTTTACATTCTCTCTTTTTTTAGAATATGAATATTAATATTCCTATATGATAGTACACACCATAGGATTACATAAGGATAAATTATGAATGGTTGTAGCATGTATCAATAAAAACATGATATCTTAGCCAAGCATGGTAGCTCATGCCTTTAATCCTAGCACTTGAGAGGCAGAGGCAGGCGGATCTCTGTGAGTTCAAGGCCAGCCTGGTCTACAGAGTGAATTCCAGGACAGCTGGGGCTACAGGGAGACCCTGTCTCGAAAAGACCAAAAAAAAATATCTTTTGGTTAAAAAAAAAGATTTTATTTAACAGTAAAAATATGTTGTAAAATAATATTTTCTTTTTTTTTATTAGTTTTCAGAATACAGCCCCATCATAGCATGGTGGAAGAAATGTGATATAGGGGCATATTTTATCTATGAAAGAAGTAGAAAGAGGTCAGAAATTGGAACCAAAATAAGAAAATTCAAGTGTGGCACACAATGAGATACATGATACAGTTAGGCCCTATCTCAAGACTCACCCCCTGCCTGGGGCCAAGAGTTTCAATAGAGCCCAAGGGGTATATTTTACATTAAAATATAACAGTTCTCACAACACATGCAAAGTTATTTCCTTTCATTTATATTTTCACCAAAAGGTAACCTCATCAGAGGAAGACTTCAATCATCAAACACATAAGATAACTTTTTGCCTGGATAGAGTTCATCATGTATTGTTGGCCATTTCTGACACTGCCCAACACACTCCTCAACAACACGGTTCTGTGGCATGAATGGATGTTATACATGATGGACACTGATGCAAGGGCAGATAATCCTTTTATTAACTAGCTTAAGCCAGGGCTGTTCCCCTACCTGGCACAGCAGGACTGGAAAGAGCCCCAAGGCTCTGTACAAGCACTCAATTAAAGGGAAAGATCACAAGCAAGCAGGGGGGGTTCCAAACCTTGGCATTACAGGATTGGTGGGCTTGTAAGAGCCCTGAGGGCAGGGGAGGGGGGTGAAGGGGGACAGGATTCATGGTACATTTCCCAGGATTGTTGGGTTGTCAAAGACATATAGTTCCTGGGATTGTTGGGTTGTGACTACCTGCAATAGTTATTTAAAAAAACATGTCTATCCTGATCCCTACACAGTCTTCCTGCAGCTTGTGGGAACGTGCTTATCTGTAACAGTTATCTCAAAAACCTGATCCTTACAGTCTTCCTGCAGCTTGTGGGAACATGCTTATCTGGTCCCTGTCACAGTTATCTCAAAAGCCTGATCCTTACACAGTCTTCCTGCAGAACTTTTATGGTAGGTGGCAGTTCTCCCCTTTGTCTAGGATGGAGACTTTGGTATGGTCAGCAGAATAGGTTTTTAACTTGTTGCCCTTCATTCCCCCATTTCTCTTGTTACTTGAGAGGCTAATCTTGGTCTCTCCTGTCTAACATAGACAGAAGTGTCCTGGGCTACATAATTATATTGGCTGTTTAAGCAGTGTGGATCAAGTAGGGTACAATGTGTTCTTAAGGTCATCAGCTGAATTGCCCCCAGTCTTTCTCTCATAGAGGCGACTAACTTATTCAGTATACATGGTCCCTAGGGGTAGTAATAACAACAGAATAACACTGGGGCCTAACAGGGTGGAGATCAGTGTGGGCCTCCCTTATACAACTAGCTGGTCAAAGGAGTACACATAACTCTACTTTTATTGTGGAAAAGGCAGTAAAGTACTCATTTGAATAGAAATTTATGCTGGGTATGTGTATGAATTTCCCACACACATAACGTAGTGCTCACTGGGGTGTCAGATGAATTCCACTGCATTTCTGAGCATCTTCCACTCTACAGTTTATGAACCTTGTGGCTTTTCATGGCTGTTAGGACTCAGCACTAACATTGTGACCAGGTTACACATATGACATTTCTCTACGAGCTATCTTAGATGTAGATTTAACTTCTGAGAAGTTATACATCTTTCAAAACAGCCAAGAAATCTAAATTCCCCAAGGCCAGGGAAGAAAGCCAAATGTGGACAGGCAGGAGAAGAGTACAGGGGTCAGGACTGAGAAGCCAGTAATGTGTGGATCTCTGTCCTTGAGGAAAGAGAACATCTGAGCTCAGATGCATTTATAGGATCAGGAAGCAGCACCGCGTAGGAGTGTCATTTATAAACTTCCAGATTGGATTAAGGAGAAATAAAAAAGGCTTACACTCTAAACCGAGAATAGGGAGATTTAAGATATTTTGAGAATGACTTCTTAGAATTGGAGACAAGGACTATATGTGACATGGTTCAAATCATAAATCTTAGTCACCTAAGAAAAAGGTTAAGTAACACTTGAACATCAAGTATAATTTACAGATAGACTAAAATTTGTGTTTCATTGTAGGGAAATGTCAATGGGAATACATTCTGGACAAGCTTTAATTTGGCATTTGGTAGAGATGGATGCTCTCCGTGGAAGAATTCTCATTCATTGCATGATAGGTTTTACAGGGTCCAACCCAGATGAAGATTTGGGAATTTCTGATTGATATGTATGGGAATTGGGTCAGTGACTGGAAGTCAAAGCTGTCTGCTGAATGCTCAGGCTATTTCTAATGTGAATGCAGAGGAACTTGGGTGGTGGATGTATTAACAGTGGATCCCTACATGAGAAAGGACCTTTGCTGTTTCTCTTAACACTTATGAACAAAAGATGGACAAACTTCTATTTCCGTTTTCCAGTTCAACCAAGAGTAGTTCAAAAATATGAGATCCTAGTAAATCCCTGAGAATACTCTTCTCCCTACTATGTCACAGAGTGACTTAGAAACTTACCAACATTTACACCTACTAGTTCAAAGCCCTATTAAAGCCAATTTTATTCCTTTTTGTCTCTTACATAATATGTGGCATAGAAAACTCAATTACATAGTCAGTTTACTGACTGAAGTTGGAATAATGGCACAGAAAACACCGTAACAGAGACGAGGAAGAGAGGAAGCATAGGTGTAGGTGTAGGTGAGGAAGCATTCATTTCAGCAATGAGCCATTGGAACCTAGTTCTTCATGAGGATTTTGAAGGAGGTGGGGACCACAAGCAGGGCAAGTCAATTTTTACTAGTTTGGGCCAGGCAGAACAATGATAAATTCTTATTTTTCCAATTTTAAATTATTGAACTGGTGATAGACTGTAAGTACTGGTTATTAAAACATATATGAAACTCTCCATCTCACTGTGTCATTTGCTTCTTTTCTCTCCTCTCTATCTCCACCAACTCCCCCATTATCTAGTGCCAACATTCATGCCATTAACCTTCTCTCTGCCGTGCACCCCATCCTTCCTTCTTTTCACCCCATTTTCTTCATTACTCCATTTAACAAAAATCGCTTAGTTTAACCTCAGTATTTTCATATACATGTTATAGTTACTTTATTAGTGTATGAAAACCCCTGTGCACTTTTTATGTGTCTCTGTGTGGCTGTCCATGTGTTAATGTGTGTTTGCATGCCTGTGGGCATGCGTGTGTGAGATACATGTGTACATATATGTGGAGGCTGATGTTTGGACTATTCCTTGATTTCTCTGCACATGCTGGTCTACTACCTAGTTTGCTCTGGTGACCCCCCCAATCACTGCCTCCAAATTGCTGGAATTACAGATGACTGCCAGGACCACCCTGCCTTTATATGATGTCAGAAATGTCCTCTCATCTGTGTGGCTAGCACTTTATTCATCTAGCCATCTTCCCAGTGCCCCTGAGGTCATTTTGATTGAGATTGTTTTGGACTTGGATGACAAAGCAGAGGGAGTGGATTAAGTTTTGAGGTTTAGTATAGTTTCACTTCTTTTTTTTGTCTTTTTTTTTTTAATTTTATTTATTTCTGTATGTGCATCAATGTACTGTCAGCATGCAGGTCTGTGCACCCGTGTCGTGCAATGCCACAGAGGTCAGAAGAGGGTCTCAGATTCCCCTGTAGCTGGAGTTCTCCTGGAATTGGAGTTTCAGACTGCTCTCAGCCTCCATGTGGGTGCTGGGGATTGAACCTGGGTCCTCTGTAAGAGCGGTCGGCACTCTTAACCGCTAGGCCATCTCTCTAGCCCCTATAGTTTCACTTCTTTAAGTCTGCTTTAATTTCTTTCAGCAATGTTTTATACTTTTATTGAGACAGGGTCTCCCTGTAGTCCAAGATGGCCTGAAACTCACTGTGTAAACCAGGTTGGCCTCCATCTCACAGATATCTGCTTGCCTCTGCCTACTGAATGCTGGGATTAAAGGTGTGCACCACCAGACTTGGTTGCTTTATACACTTCAGTGGAAAGAGTTATTTATGTTTTGTTAGGCCTATCCCTAAGAAGTTTGTGTGTCTTTATGCTACTATAAATAGGATTAAGTTTTAAAGACCAAGTTGCTCCTATATAAAAATGCATTTGATATTTATATATTGATTTTGAATCATGTAATATTGCTAAATGTCACTTATGTCAGTTAGTGGTTTTCTCACAAATAACTAGGGAATTTTTAAAAATAAGAGACTGGAGTGTGCGGTGCTTAGATCAGGGACTTCCCAGGACCACTTGAAGCACAGGTAGGAGCCAGGCATTTCAGCCAGGCAGATTTCAGGATAGATCTACTCCTGTGTTGTTGGTTGATTGATTCGTTGGTTGGATAGCTAAATCTTTGTCTTGCAAGGCTGGCAGGGTAGAGTCGCCCTGATAGCTGGGATTAAAGGTGGGCCTGTTAAATCCTTGTCTGATGAAGCTGTCAAGGTGGAGTCGCCGTTCTAGCTGGTATTAAAAGTGGGCCTGTTGCCACTGTGAGACTGGAGTGTGCAGTGGTTAGATCAGGGACTTCCCAGGACCACCTGAAGCACAGGTAGGAGCCAGGCACTTCAGCCAGGCAGATTTTAGGATAGATCTACTCCTGGGTTGTTGGTTAATTGATTCCTTGGTTTGTTGGATAGCTAAATCTTTGTCTTGCATGGCTGGCAGGGTGGAGCTGCCCTGCTAGTTGGGATTAAAGGTAGGCCTGTTAAATCATTGTCTGGTGAGGCTGTTGGGGCAGAGTAGCCCTTCTCTCTGGTATTAAAAGTGGGCCTGCTGCCACTGTGAGACTTGAGTGCACGGTGCTTATATCAGAGACTTCCCAGGACCACCTGAAGCACAAAGTACTAGGGCTAAGTCAGGCATACCACCATCCCCACCCCCCACCAACTGGAATTGCTGACAGAGTGTCCGAGTGGATTTTTTGGAGAACCTTCAGAACAGAAAGGGAAGAGTGAATTAGACTTCCAATATATAAACAAAATTGAAAGCCTGAAACCTAGACAAGTCAACACTCCATAAACAAGGAGAAAAGGGAAAAGAAAAAGGCATCTGAAGGAGGCAAGCAAAGCAAGCCTTCAACACAGTGTAAAGGCATTTGTGATTGGCATTGGAATACAGGCAAAAAAAGGGAAACCCACATGCCAGAGACAGAACGAAGGGACGACATGGGAAAGGTGCAGGATAATTCCACACCAAGCTCTACCAACCCTGTAGGAGACTGCTACAGTGGGATCCCCCTGGCGGTGACCCAAGAAACAGATCTTAGAGGACCAATTGAAGACCTATTCAGAGAAATTAAAGAATATAAAGAACAAGTCAGAGAACTAAGAAGAGAGAATGAAAAAGTCAAGAAGGACCTAGAGGGAGAAAATGACAAACTTCGGAAAGAACTAAAGGGAGAGAATGACAAACTCCAGAAAGAACTAGACGGAGAAAATGACAAACTCCGGAAGGAACTGGAAACACTGAAAAAGGAAGCCAACCAGTGAAGTAAGGAGCACCAAGAAGAGATTGAGAAGCTCCAAAAGGAAGTGGAAATACTAAAGGAATCACAGGATGAAATGAAAAAGGAAATAGCACACTCATCCAATCAAGAGGACAGGAATGGAAAAAGCCTCAGAAATAGAATGGAGGAAGCAGAACAAAGAATATCAGACCTGGAAGATAACACAGAACAACTAAAAAGCTAAGATTATGAAAATTTTAAAAATACACAAAAGTGGAACAACCAGGAAATATGGGACACTATGAAAAGATCAAACCTACACATCATAGGAATAGAGGAAGGAGAAGAATCCCAAGAGAATACTATTGAACAGATCTTCAACAGAATAATAGATGAAAATTTCCCCAAACTTAAAAAAGACAAACCTATACAAATACAAGAAGCACATAGAACTCCAAACAGACAAGATCAGAAAAGAAACTCCCCATGCCATATCACAGCTGAAATGCTAGATGCCCAAAACAAAGACAAAATTCTGAAAGACACAACGGAAAAACAACAAGTTACATATAAGGGGAAACCCATCAGAATTACAACTGACTTCTCAGCACAAACCATGAAAGCAAGAAGAACATGGAGCAAAGCATTCCCAGTGTTAAAGGACTATAAATACCAACCTAGGTTACTAAATCCAGCAAAAATGTCGATCATAGTTGAAGGAGAGAGAAAAATCTTCCATGACATAAACAAGATGATAGAATACATGC
>VZQC01012267.1:0-84622 GCA_009823505.1 Rhizomys pruinosus | reverse complement strand
TGTCTTTAATAGGGAGAGAGGCACACTAATTAAAAACCCAGAAGAAAAAAAAAGCCCCTATTTTAAATTTTAAAATTCTCTATTGAACAACTTAGAGCAAATATAAATTACATTGTTAAACTAAACATACAAGCTTCAATAATACTGAAGTACTACATATGGTGATATATAGAAGTAATTAAAATAGCTATTGCAAATAAATTATAACAACATATCAATACAATTATAAATTCAAATCTCAATATAGTGCTTGAAACACTTGCTAGAGCAATAAGGCAAGAAAAGGAAAAAATTTTGGGGGACAGGGTCTCCCTGTAGAGAAAAGGAAAGGAGTACTAGTTGGAAAAGAGGAAGTTAAGCTATACCTTTTTTCAAACGATATGATAGTTTACCTAAGTGATGCTAAAACCTCCACCAGAAAACTCCTACAAATAAATAAATAAATAAATAAATAAATAAATAAATAAATAAATAAGTGGTGGGATAAAAAAATTAACCTAGAAAAGTCAGTAGCCTTTCTTTACACCAACAACAAGCAACTGAAGAAGGATTACAAGGAGACTTTCCCACTCACAATAGCCTCAAAAACCATAAAATACCTAGGAACAAACCTAACCAAAGACACCAAAGATCTCTACAACAAAAATTTTAAACCCCTGAAGAAGGAAATTGAAGAAGACATCAGAAGATGGAAAAACCTCCCATGCTCATGGATTGGGAAAATTAACTTTGTAAAAATGTCCATTCTACCCAAACTCTTGTATAGATTTAATGCAATCTCAATTAAAATCCCCAAGAGTTTCTTCACAGGCTTGGAAAAAAAGTCCTTAATTTCATTTGGAAAAACAAAAGATCCGGAATAGCCAAAGCAACCCTGAGTGAAAAGAGCAATACAGGAGGGAATCTCTATACCAGACTTCAAACTGTACTACAAGGCTATAGTCATAAAAACAGCTTGGTACTGGCACAAAAACAGACCTGTTGACCAACGGAACAAAACTGAAGATCCAGACTTGAATACATACAATTTCAGCCACCTCATATTTGACAAGGGGGCCAAGAAGACACAATGGAGAAAAGACAGCATCTTCAGCAAGTGGTGTTGGCAAAACTGGATCACCATTTGTTGCAGAATGAAATTAAACCCCTGCCTCTCACCCTGTACAAAAGTCAACTCCAGATGGATCAAAGACCTCAACTTGAAACCCCAAACTCTAAAGGCGATAGAAGAAAAAGTTGGCAGCAGACTACAAGACATAGGCAAAGGAAAAGACTTCCTAAATTAGACAGCAGCTGCACAAGAAATAAGATGGACAATGACAAATGGGACCTCATTAAACTCAAAAGCTTATGTACATCAAGGGAAATAATCAAGGACGTGAAGAGAAAACCCACAAAGTGGGAGGAAACCTTCACCAATGATACATCTGACAAAGCATTGATTTCCAGAATATAGAAACTACTCAAAAAACAAAGAAGAAAGAAAACAAATGAATCACTCAAATATGGAGCAAAGAGCTGAACAGAAACTTCAAAAGTGAGGAATTAGAAATGGCTGAGAAATATCTTAAGAAGTGTTCAACATTACTAATAATTAAGGAAATGCAAATTAAAACCACTTTAATATGTCATCTCACTCCAATAAGACTGGCTAGGATCAAGAAAACAAGTGATACCAAGGGCTGGAGAGGTTGTGGGGAAAGGGGAATACTCGTCCACTGCTGGTAGGAATCTAAACTCGTACAGCCACTGTGGAAAGCAGTGTGGAGAACCCTTGGAAGACTTGGAATGAACTTGCCCAGCCATACCACTCCTGGGTATGTACCCATAAGACTCATCTTACCGCAGAGATACATGTATGGCCATGTTTATTGCAGCTTTCTTCACAATAGTGAAGAGTTGGAACCAACCCAAGTGCCCCTCAACTGACGAGTGGATAGAGAAAATGTGGTACATCTATACAATGGAGTTCTATGCAGCAGAAAAAAAACACAACATTATGAACTTTGCAGGTAAATGGATGGAGCTAGAAGATATTATGTTAAGTGAAGTAACACAGTCCCAGAAAAACAAATGACAAATGTTTTCCCTCATCTGTGGATGCTAGTGCCACTAACCTAGTTGTAAATATTTCTTGTTGGGTGTGATGCATATTGGAAAGAACACCAACAACACCAACAACAGAAAAGACTGCATCAAAGAACTGACTGAAACGGTGAATCTGGTGTGGTGGGGGAGTTAGGAGGGGGACATGGGTCTAGATTTTATTTGTAACATAATCTTGTACAAAAGAATATATAAAACAATAAATTTTTAAAAATGAAAAAAGTATATCAACTTGCTATGTAATTTAGGAATGTAAAGTTATATTTTTTACCCACATGCAAGTTTATGATTAAACTGTGAATCCCCAAAGGTGTTTTGGAATTAACCTATAGTTTATTTTCAGACTTTGTAAATTTGGTCTCTTATGGAGTGTAATAAAAAAGAAATAAAATGAAAAAACCAATAAAAATTATACAGTTAATTTGTTTAAAAAAAGTATTTTCTGAAAAAAAAGACTGTTTGCAATTTTAAAATATTTTATTTATTATTTTTATTTAATGTGCATGACTATAATGCTTGCATGTAGGGAGAGGGCATCAGATCCCCTGGAACTGGAATTATGGATGGTTGTTAACCAGGATTTGGTGCCTGGGATTTGTTCTTGGATCCTCTGCAAGAGTAATCAGTGCTCCAGTGCTCTTAACTACTGAGCCATCTCTCCAGCTCTGTGGGTTTGTTTTTTTTGTTTTTATTCTTTTTTGTCTTTCTTTCTTTCTTTCCTTTCTTTCTTTCTTTACATTTTTCTTTCTTTACTTTCTTGTTTCTTTCTTCTTTCTTTCTTTCTTTTGTACAAAGTAGGAGCTTCAGCATAATTCTCTTCTTGTTTGTTAAAGTTTAAAACATTATGGTTTTATTTTTGAGAATTTTCATACTGAGTATGTCTTTGCGTTGTTTCCATCCCTCCCAGTGCCCCACCAGCTGCTCCATTCACCCCATTGTCTGTCAATCTCTTGTCTTCTTTGAATCTTATTGCTACATGTACATAGATATATTTACTATTAAAGATATTTTATTATTTTTTTAATTTTATTTATTTCAGTATGTGTATGAATGTACGTCTGCATGCAGGTTTGTGCACCCTGTGTTGCCACAATGCCCCTCGGAGGTCAGAATAAGGGTGTCGGATTCCCCTGAAACTGGGGAGATATCCTGGAATTGGAGTTTCAGACGGTTCACTAGTTGCGCCATTTGTGGGGCTTGGGATCGAACACATTGGTCCTCTGTAAGATTTGGCGGTCGTGGGCTCTTAAATCGCTACGTCCATCTCCCAGCCCCCGATAGTTTTTATTACTTATTATTGTATTTTGTACTGTATGAGTGTATTGTGTGCATATGTGTAAGTCCACCCATGTCTTTTTTGTTGTTTGTTTTTGTTGTTGTTGTTGTGGTCTCCTTGTTATTTTCCTGCTTTTGGTATTAGCCGGTAATAATACTCCATTACACGAAGGTTTAAGACGTTCTCACTTTGTTTTTACTCCTTTTTGACCACATTTAAGTAGTATTGGTGGAGTTCTTTTTTGAAGGTCTGGTGGAATTCGCTGAGAATCCATCTAGGGCTTTTTTTTTTTTTTTTGTTAGGAAGCTTTGTATTATTGTTTCAATTTCCTTACATGTTTCTGTTCTGTTTAAGCTGTTAATATTTTCTTGGTTTAAATTTGGTGGTTTTATTGAATTTACAAATTCATCCATTTTTCTTTACATTTTCTAATTTAAAAAGTATAGGGTTTTTTATGTCATATGCGTGTATTGCCTGCATGTCGTGTAAGTGCACTTTTGTGTTGCATGTCTGAGGCAGTCAAAAGTGGCTGTTGGATCTCCCTGTCCCTCCTAACTGGAATAAGATGGTGCTAGCCACATGGGGGGTTCTAGTGAATAAGAACCTGGGTCCTCTACAAGGAATCCAGCCAATGCTCATAACCACTGAGCAATCCTTCTAGTTCCAAGAATAGATTTTTAAATGAATCACTTAGAATGTTCTGGATTACTTTGGTGTTTGTGATGTTTTCCTTTTCAACTTTGATTTTGTTGATTTAGGTTTGCTCCTTTTTTCTGTGGGCTAAGGGTGTGTCTATCTTGTTTATCATAAACCCCCAAAGAACCAGCTGTTAGATCCATCAACTCTTTCCTATGTTTTCTTTTGTTTCTATTTCATTGATTTCTGCTCTGATAGGAATTTTTTTTTCTTCTTATATGCTGGGTTTGGGTTTAGTTTGTTCTTGTTTTTCCATATTGGGTTGTAGCATTAAGTTATTTATTTGTGCTATTTCTGATTTTTTAGGTGCTTAGATCTATAAACTTTCCCTCTTAGGACTGTATATCAGAGGTTCTTTTGTGTTTTCACTTGCCATTTTTCAGTTTCAGGACAATTTTATTTATAGTTACTCGCGTTTCTTTTTCTCTTTGGTTTTGCTTTACTGCACTGTGATCTGATAGAGCACATGAAATCATTTCCATTTTCTTTTTGTCTTTTGAGACATGGGGTCTCCCTTTAGCCCAGCCGGCCGAACTTGCTCTGTAGTCCAGCTTGGCCTTGAACTACAGAGATCCGACTGTCTCTGCCTCCTGAGTGCTGGGATTAAAGGCATGTGCCAGCCAGGTGTGCCCCTTTATGTGGTCTATTTTAGTAAATAACTTCCAGGGTGCTGAGTAGAATGTGCATTCTTCAGTGCTTGCAAGAATATTCTGTAGATTTCTGTTAAGTCCATTTGAGCATCATAATCATTTAAATCAGATGTTTCTGGTTTTTTATCCAGATTGACCTGTCTATTAGAGAAAGGAGGGTAGGGAGTCAAACGACTACTGTGACGTTGGGGGGAAGCTGGGCTCTGAGTCCAGTAGTTACGTTTATGACATGGTATGCACCAGAGTTAGGCAGATAAGTTATGGTGGAAGGCTTTAAAAAAATTGTAAAGTGTATGTGGCAACCATCACTTTCAAACTCCATTCATAGAGGCATGCTTTACTGCTGTTAGTGAAAACCCTGCCATCAATGGAACACACTTCCATGTAAATGTCTTCTTGGTGAATTTTCCTTCGACAGATTCAAGTGACCTTTTTGTATCTTCCAATAAATTTTCATTTGTAGTCTGTTTTGTCTGATATTAACAGAGCAACACCTACTTGCTTTCCTTTTTCCCATTACTTATTTTTAAAAATTAAAAATTTTATTTATCTTTGTATGTGTATGAATGTACTGTCTGTGTGTAGGTTTGTGCACCTGTGCGTGCAATGCTGTGGAGGTTCCGAGAGGGTCTCGTTTCCCCTGGAACTGGCGTTCTCCTGCGGAATTGGAGTTACAGATGGGTTCTAGCCACCATGTGGGTGTGGGGATAGAAACCCCGGGTCCTCTGCAAGAGCAGTCGGTGCTCTTAATTGCTAGGCATCTCTCCAGCCCCTGTCTCCATACTTTATAATACTGTTTTCCATCTCTTAACTTGTCCCATCCCTGAAAGACAGATTGTTTCTTTATCCATTCTAGAAGCCCATGTTTTTCTATTGGAGAATTGAGGCTATTCATGTTTAAACATATTATTGAAAGATGTGTAATATACCTTCATTATTTTCCATTCTATAATTCCTTTCTCGTCCTTTGTATTGTTTCATTATTCTCTGTCATAGACCCCCTAATAGGGGCCACACCTGGCTGGTGGGATGTAAACTCATTACAGCCACTCTGGAACGGCAGTTTTTTTCCGTCGTACCGAATTCCCCTGGGAAGAAAATTGGATATGAACTGCCACCTGACCCTCTAGCCTTATTACCATATTTTCTCTTGGGCATGTACCCTTAAGACCTACACCACCACAGAGATATACATGCACAGCCATGCTTTTTGCAGCTGTCTTCACAATCCCCCCCCCTCCTTCAGCAAGGGAGCTTGGAAAACCAACCCAAATGCAGTACTGACAGCTCTTTCAGATAATCCCTCGGTTCAATCCCAGCACACAAATCCGGTGGCTAACAAACTGTTCTAACTACAGTTTCAAGGGATATTGATGCGTATTTTGGACTCTGCATCGCATTGCCAACGCAGACCGCACTCACACACATTCAACAAAACATTCCTTAATAAGAAAAATTAATTTTAAACTATTTTTCATTCTTCTTCACATGTCAATGACTTTCTCCTCTCTTCACTTCCTCGCCCCTTTCCTGCATCCTGCGTTTCTTCCACTACATTTCATTGACCTAACTTGATACATCAACCGCTCTTCAGTGCCTTCATTTGTTTCTCACTCTTCCTTTCCGATCCCCCCCCTTCCACTTCTCTTCCAGACACCTCGTACCCAAACTCTCACTTCCTTTCCTCCTTTTTCCTTTCCNGGTGAAGGGATGGAAAAAATATTCCAAGCAAATGGTACCAAAAAGAAAGCAGGTGTTGCTATTTTAATATCAGACAAAATAGACTTCAAAGTAAAAGAAATCAAAAGAGACAAGGAGGGCCATTACATCTTTATCAAAGGAATAATTGACCAGGAAGACCTCACAATCATGAATATATATGCACCAAACTCTGGTGCACCAAACTTTATAAAGACAATTCATCAGGACCTCAAGGCACAGATTAACCCCAGCACAGTAATAGTAGGGGACTTCAATACCCCACTAAGTCCTTTGAGCAGATCAATAGGACAAAGAATAAACAGAGAGACATCTGAACTGAATGATGTGATACACCAAATGGACCTCACAGATATCTACCGAATATTCCATCCAAACACCAGAGAATACAATTTCTATGCAGCACCCCACAGAATGTTCTCCAAAATTGACCACATACTGGGACACAGAAAAAAATCATCAAATTAAAAAAGATTGAAATAATTTAATGCATTCTATCAGACCACAGTGCAATAAAGCTCAATATCAACACCAGGATAAGCCCTACAACCTACAAGAACACATGGAAACTAAACAACACACTCCTGAATAATGAACAGGTCAAGGAAGAAATAAAGAAAGAAATAAAAACATTCCTGGAATTAAATGACAATGATAATACAGCACAACAAAACCTATGGGAAACTTTATTTTTTTATTTTTTTTAATTCTTTTTAAATTTATTTTTGTATGTGTATGAATGTACTGTCTGCATGTAGGTTTGTGCACCCATGTCATGCAATGTCACGGAGGTCAGAAGAGGGTGTCAGATTCCCCTGGAACTGGAGTTCTCCTGGAATTGGAGTTACAGACGGTTCTTAGCCACTATGTGTGTGCTGGGGATCCAACCCAGGTCCTCNATCTCTCCAGCCCCAGATATTTTATTACTTATTATTTGTATTTTGTATGTATGAGTGTATTGTGTGCATATGTGTAAGTCCACCCATGTCTTTTTTGTTGTTGTTGTTGTTGTTGTTGTTGTTGTATTGTTACCTGCTTTTGGTATTAGAGTAATAAATACTCCCTTCACAGAAGGGTTTAAGAGTTCTCACTTTGTTTTTATCTTTTTGAATAATTTAAGTAGTATTGGTTGGAGTTCTTTGAAGGTCTGGTGGAATTCGCTGAGAATCCACTAGGGCTTTTTTTTTTTTTTTGTTAGGAAGCTTTGTATTATTGTTTCAAATCTCTTTATTTGTGAAGGATCTGTTTAAGTTGTTGATATCTTCTTGGTTTAAATTTGGTGGTTTTATTGAATTTACAAATTCATCCATTTCTTTTACATTTTCTAATTTAACAAAGTATAGGGTTTTTTATGTATATGAGTGTATTGCCTGCATGTGTGTAAGTACACTTTTGTTGTGCAATGTCTGAGGCAGTCAAAAGTGGCTGTTGGATCTCCCTGGAACTGGAATTAAGATGGTTGCTAGCCACCATGGGGGGTTCTAGGAATAGAACCTGGGTCCTCTACAAGATCAGCCAATGCTCCTAACCACTGAGCAATCCTTCTAGTTCCAAGAATAGATTTTTAAATGAATCACTTAGAATGTTCTGGATTACTTTGGTGTTTGTGATGTTTTCCTTTTCAACTTTGATTTTGTTGATTTAGGTTTGCTCCTTTTTTCTGTGGGCTAAGGGTGTGTCTATCTTGTTTATCATCTCAAAGAACCAGCTGTTAGATCCATCAACTCTTTCTATTGTTTTCTTTGTTTCTATTTCATTGATTTCTGCTCTGATAGGAATTTTTTTTTCTTCTTATATGCTGGGTTTGGGTTTAGTTTGTTCTTGTTTTTCCATATTGGGTTGTAGCATTAAGTTATTTATTTGTGCTATTTCTGTTTTCTTAGGTGCTTAGACATATAAACTTCCCTCTTAGGACTGTATATCAGAGGTTCTTTTGTGTTGTTTTCACTTGCATTTCAGTTTCAGGAATATTTTTATTTCTAGTTACTAGAGTTTCTTTTTCTCTTGGTTTTGCTTTATTGCACTGTGATCTGATAGAGCACATGAAATCATTTCCATTTTCTTTTTGTCTTTTTGAGACAGGGTCTCCCTGTAGCCCCAGCTGGCCTGGAACTTGCTCTGTAGTCCAGGCTGGCCTTGAACTCACAGAGATCCGCCTGTCTCTGCCTCCTGAGTGCTGGGATTAAAGGCATGTGCCAGCCAGGTGTGCCCCTTTATGTGGTCTATTTTAGAAATACTTCCATGGGCTGCTGAGTAGAATGTGCATTCTTCAGTGCTTGCAAGAATATTCTGTAGATTTCTGTTAAGTCCATTTGATGCATCATATCATTTAAATCAGATGTTTCTGGTTTTTTATCCAGATGACCTGTATATTAGAGAAAGGAGGCTACTGGAGTCAACTACTACTTTGAAGTTGGGGTTAAGCTGTGCCTTGAAGTCCAGTAGTACTGTTTTATGAAATTGTATGCACCAGAGTTTAGTGCAGATAAGTTAATGGTTGTAATGTCTTTAAAAAAATTGTAAAGTGTATGTGGCAACCATCACTTTCAAACTCCATTCATAGAGGCATGCTTTACTGCTGTTAGTGAAAACCCTGCCATCAATGGAACACACTTCCATGTAATGTCTTCTTGGTGAATTGTTCCCTTGAACAGAATAAAGTGACCTTTTTTGTATCTTCCAATAAATTTTCATTTGTAGTCTGTTTTGTCTGATATAAAAGAGCAACACCTACTTGCTTCTTTGTCCCATTTACTTATTTTTTTAAAAATTTAAAAATTTTATTTATCTTTGTATGTGTATGAATGTACTGTCTGTGTGTAGGTTTGTGCACCTGTGTCGTGCAATGCTGTGGAGGTCAGAAGAGGGTCTCGGTTTCCCCTG
This sequence comes from Rhizomys pruinosus, assembly GCA_009823505.1. Taxonomy (NCBI): domain Eukaryota; kingdom Metazoa; phylum Chordata; class Mammalia; order Rodentia; family Spalacidae; genus Rhizomys; species Rhizomys pruinosus. Next base: position 75,292 of record VZQC01012267.1, on the reverse strand, counting down.
GAACTGGAGTTCTCCTGGAATTGGAGTTACAGATGGTTCTTAGCCACCATGTGGGTGTGGGGATAGAACCCGGGTCCTCTGCAAGAGCAGTCGGTGCTCTTAATTGCTAGGCTATCTCTCCAGCCCCTGTCCCATTTACTTATAATACTGTTTTCCATCCTCTTACTTGTACCATCCCTGAAAGACAGATTTTGTTTCTTAATCCATTCTAGAAGCCCATGTTTTTCTATTGGAGAATTGAGGCTATTCATGTTTAAACATATTATTGAAAGATGTGTAATATACCTTCATTTATTTTCATTCTATAATTCCTTTCTTCAGTCCTTTGTATTGTTTTCAGTATTCTCTGAATAGACCACATAAAGGGGCACACCTGGCTGGTGGGAATGTAAACTCATACAGCCACTATGGAAAGCAGTGTGGAGAACCCTTGGAAAACTTGGAATGAACTTGCCACCTGACCCAGCCATACCACTCCTGGGCATGTACCCTCAAGACTCACCCCACCACAGAGATACATGCACAGCCATGTTTATTGCAGCTGTCTTCACAATAGCAAGGAGCTGGAACCAACCCAAATGCAGTACTGACAGCTCTTTCAGAGAACCTCGGTTCAATTCCCAGCACCCACAAGGTGGCTAACAACTGTCTATAACTCCAGTTCCAGGGGATATGATGCGCTCTTTTGGCCTCTGCATGCATTGCACAACGCAGACGCACTCACACACATTCACATACACATAAAATAAAAATAATTTTAAAAATTCATGTTCTTTGCTTGACTGGTCCATTTCTCCAACTTGATCATCAAGTTTTGATATTGTTTTCTATTTGATTCATTCTGCTGTTAAATATTTCTCCTTTTTTTTCTCATTGGCTTATTGTTTTTCAATTTTCTTCACCTTAGTTTGAGTTTCTTCAAAATTTCTATCTTGTTTGTTAATTCAATTTCTTTCTTTCTTTCTTTCTTTTTTTTTTTTTTTTTTTATCTTTTTGAGACAGAGTCTCCCTTTATTCCCAGCTGGCCTGGAGCTCACTCTGTAGACCAAGCTGGACTTGAACTCACAGAGATCCACCTGCCTCTGCCTCCCAAATGCTGGGATGACAGGCGAGTGCCACCATGCCTGGCTAATTCAATTTCTAATTCCTGAATTGGAACATTGCAGAAGTGAGGGGGTAAAGATTATAAAGGGCCAAATTGGTTACTGACCACAAGGAGACAATTTTCCAAACAGTTGGGAAGTTACTCATATGAACGTACAGTAAGAGATTCATGTAAGCTCAAGTCAGACAAAAAAAAAAAAATCACAGCATAGAAGTGGGGAAGTGAGGAAGAAATCTCAATTTAGCTGATGAACTATTAGCAGCCAATATGACCTGGGAGAGGGGGAGTTGGTTTTATTTAAGGGTGTGACACTAGGTAGATTAACCAGACTCCAAATGGACGGGCGCACCATGAAGGCTATTTGAGGACAAAACTTGACTCCTGTTCTAGTTTGATTTCAATTGTTGTAACAAAGCACTCTGACCAATAACAACTTGGGGAGGAAAAGCTTTATTTGGCTCACTGTTCATCACTGAGGGAACCCAAGGTATGAACTCAGGACAGTTACCTGGAGGCAGGAGCTGAAGCACAGGCCATTGAGGAATGGTGCTTACTGGCTAGCTCCTCTGGACCATGCTCAACCTGCTTTCTTATATAACAATATACAATAATCTGCCCAGGGGTGGCGCCACCCACAGTGGGCTGGGCCCTCCCACATGACTCATCAATTGAGAAAATGCCCCACAGACATGGCCACAGGTCAGTCCAATGGAGGCAGTTCCTGAATTAAGGCTCCCTCAACCCAGGTATGTCAAGTTTACACTGAAGTTTTCCAGCACAACTCCATAGGCTTTAATGTATAAGAGAGGGCACATGATATCTGGCAGAGATATGAGGGCTTCAGATAAGGGATGTTTTGTATGAAATTGAAAAATATTCAATAAGAAAAGAAACCCCCCCAATCAATCAATCAATCAATAAAAACACTAAGATTCATTTGCAGGAAGCACATTAGCTATTTATCTACATTAGTTATAACCAGAAATATAAAATAATTGAGAGCTATAAATCAAATGTATTGAAACAAAAACAAAAAACAACAAACAAAAGCCAGTGTAACCAAGAGGAACTTAGGGGGAGAAAGGGTTTATTTGGGTGATACTTCCATGTCACAGTTCATCCATCCTTCATTAACAGAAGTCACAGGAGGAACTCTGTGCAAGACCTTGAAGCACAAACCATGGAGCGAGGTGTATACAACTTGCGGGCTCACTTCCTTATGCATCCCAGATTGACCCATCTGGTGGGCAAGGCACTTAGACATCAGTTATAGTAAAGACAACCCCTACAGACAGCTCACAGACCTAGCTTATGTAGGCAATTCCTCAACTGAGCCTTTATTGTTGGGTTATAAATTATCTTTAAATTAATATTTATATAAAGTAAAATTGCATTATGGATTTTTTCCATGCAGGAAAATAACTTGTTTGTAACATTTTCTCACAAAATTTACATATTTTTGTTACCAATAAGTAAAGTGAGTCAGCACAATATTCTCAATCTACTCTCATCCAACTTCTTAGTTTTACTTAGTTTTTAATCTTTTTCCTCTCCTGAGCAGTTTGTCCATCCATGTTAGGAAGTCTTGTCAAAATAAATAAATAAATAAAATGCATTTTTTTAAAAAGGGGAAGTCTGGTCTTATCAATTAAAATAGCTTATCCTCAACAATTACCACTCAGCCCAGTAACTATGAAAGTTATTTTCATAGGTTCCTGGGTTCTTGTTACTCATTCATCCATTATTCCTGTTACCTTGACTCATGAGAGAATGTTAATATGTGTGCATGGATACATATTGTGGAATAATGTATATCAATTGGAGAGGTAATCATTTATTATTGAGTTTGAGGAATCAGATATTTTTGTGTGTGTGCTTGGATATGCAGTTGTTTAGTTGTTCAAAGACAAGGAATTTTCAAGTTCTACAATGTCTATATACATGTTATCAAGTTTTGAGACTTCTCATAATCTGAGAGGTTGTCTGGGTCAAATTTATATTTTCTTATGCATTCTATTGGGATGAGATGCTGTACATTTTCCCATGTATATAGAGTCACTAAAAGCATATTACTGAGTTTTGGTCTTTTACCATTTTACAGTTTTCAAACTCTGACATAATACACGTGTGATGTTCACTCTTCAATTTAAACTTGACTGGATTTCTAATCACCAAGGACACACACCACTGAGGGTGTCTGTATGGACATTTAAAAACATTTTATTTATTTATTTATTTATTTATTTATTTATTTATTTATTTATTTATTTACATGTGCATGAGTGTATTGCCTGCATTTGTGTAGGGGCTCCTGTGTCATGCAGTCCCCATGGAGGTCAGAAGAAGATGCTGGATCCCCTGGAACTGGAGTTATGTGAGGTTGTTGGCCACCACGTGGGTGCTGGGAATTGAACCTGGGTCCTCTGCAAGAGTAGTCAGTGCTCTTAACCACTGAGCCATGTCTCTACCCCCATGTGTGGACATTTTTAAAAAGTGAATATCCACCATGAAGGTGAGTGGTACCTTCTTCCCATGGACTTGAGTCTCAGACTTCCTTGTAATTTAATAGCACACTAAATAAAAAGTAAAAAGGAGGAAGCCAGCTACTCAAAGACATTCCTCTCTGTTTTCTGACTTTATCACAACATGGCTAGGTATCTCATGTGCTGGCCACCATATCTAGAACTGCCCTTATCCTCAGGATATCCTCACCATAATAGAATGTAACTTAAAACTGTGCACCAAAATAAATTCTTCCTTGTTGTTCTGCTTTAGTTATTTTCCAAGGCAGGGAGTAAAGTAATATAACATGTTTCATGGTTATTATATAGTCTAAATTAGGGAAGTATAGAATTTGAGAATTTACAGTGTGTGCAGCCCCATTCACTTGACAAGTGTGAATATAAAATGACCAGAAAGACTCTGCTCAGTATAAATTCTCATGTCAGGAAGGGAGTTGTCACATCTCTTCTGCACCTTAATTTACCAAGACCTTCTTAAATTGTATAAAATTTCCAGCTTTTTTTTTTTTTTTCTTTGTATTTTGGAAGTGTCCAGGTATCTTAATCCTCACACACAATCCTTCTTAACTACAAACATACTTCTATTTTTACATTTTAATAACATTCTAAATGTATTATTTTTTTCATAATACCATACATTAAGAAATAAATTTACCATCTATTATGAGAATTTTATGCTGTGGGTACTAAGTAATGTTTCCCCACCCTGGGGGTTCAATGAGTTTATTGAGCTTACTTAGAGCATATAGGTTAGGTATTACTGGCAGGAGGTACGGACAATGACGTCCCTATATCCTCCTCGGTTGAGGCCTCTATCCTCCAGCATTATGAGATGTTCATGAACCTATGTGGGCCAAATTTGGAAAGCCCTGTTTGAATTTAAAATGTTTTCATAAGATCACACGTCTGAAAACTTGGTCCTCAGATGAAGGCGTATCTTGAAGTGAAGCACAGCTGGGGGAATTGTGTTATTATGAGCAAACCTTGAGGTGTCTATACCTGATCACAATTTTGTCTGTTCCCTACTTCTTCCTTACAATTTGACTTCTGTATAATAGGCCACATCTTTCAAACTGTAAGGTAAAATGAACAGTTCTTTCCTCAGATTTCTTCTTGTTAAAAAATTTTATCAGAGTAATTAAAAATGTTAGTAATCAAAAATCCTTACTTAGCACGTTTGGAAATATCTATCCACATATCCCCCCCCCTTCCACACCCCCCCCACCAACCCCTGTGTTGCCACAGAGGTCAACCAGTTGTCTCCTTTTCTGTTCTCCAGAAGCGAACAAGGTTGGGGCTGTCTATCTCCAAACAAAGCCTCGGACTCAGAACTTGGTGATGTGAGGGATGACATCACAAAGAGCTGCCCCCGGTGCTTGCTTGCTGCTGAAACTGGATTTGATCAATGGGGACTTTCCATGATTTTCCATCCCCTCACACTCACCTAGAAGTTTTTTACACAGGCTCAGCTGGCTGAGGTCCTAGAATTCAAGACACACTCTTATGGTGCCGGACCACTAGGAGAAAGAGAGCACACAGACTCTAGGTTCCAATTAGCTGAATTGGGTTTTGATTTGGACTGGCCAGGACTGTAACCCAGGTTGGGATTGGGAGGGTACAGCACCCACTCAGAGGCAGGTTAGACTTATAAAGGCAAAATTTTTTTAGAAATTCCTGACAGGCAACAAAAACCTCAGTTCCTGCAGCAGGCAGGAACTGATAAGAAATGGGTGGGCTGCAGGCAATTGTCAAACTGAAGGTCGAGATAACCAGCTGGCTCTTCCTGGACTTGTTCTGCACTGGGGTTCAGCCATTAAGATGGAGTCACTAAAACAAAATGGCAGTGTACAGCATCACACCACCTCCAGCTCAACCAGAACTGCCTGCCCTTTTTCCTGAGGTGCGATTGGATTAACAATGTGGGAACACACAAAGATTTGGGGGTATGTCCCTCATCCTTGCCCTCTTCCAATGGACTCAGTAAATGATCATTGCTATTCTGATATGATCTGGAAAAAAAAAAGAATCCTGACCAAAGTGTACATTTAACAAACATCAAGAATTTGTTCCCATTGGGCATGTGTTCTGCATTACAATGACTTGAGAGAGGGTCTTATGTAGCCCGGGGAAACCTCAAACACATTATGTAGCAGTAGCCAATCTTGATATCCTGGTCCTGCTACTTATGCCTGGAGTTCTGGGGTTACACATGTGCAGTATGTCTAGCTTGTCATCTCTTACTTTGAATTAAAATGTCCAGCCTGAGTGTTAAGGGGTGAACAGTCTGTTAGAAATGGATGAAAATGAGAAGAGCCATTGTTCTTAGTTTGTGAGAACAGCTAACACAAAATTATTCTTCAGGAGTTTGACTTAGGAGAAAGGGCCTTCAGACAATAATCTACTCTTGATAAGGGACAGCATTAGATGGGAACAGTATTATGTACGTCAGAGGCAAACATGAGTAGAGTCTTCAAAAGAAGACGAGGCCTCACTTAAAAACGTGGAAAGGATAGCTTAAAGTCATATGCAGCCCACTAACGGGAGAAAGGTGACTGGGGTTACTAGGTAGTTGGCCCATGGTCAATTTCAGAGAAATTCCAGGAACAAGGGAAATATCTGTGTTTTATATCGTTTCACAGGGTGGCTGGAAGATCCACACAATGTGATTTAGTCTGGGATAGCCCACGTGGTGAGGAGACTGGAGGAGCCAGGTACTGAGTAGGACATACGTTAGAAATGGAGGCAGATACAGGAGGATCTCTGTGAATTCAAGGCCAGCCTGGTCTACATAGTGAGCTCCAGGAGAGCTGGGACTAAAAGGGAGACCCTGTCTAAAAAAAAACAAAAAATTAGAAATGGTAAACCACAGCTCAGACAGTTTCTTAACTCGGGTCCCAGGGAAAGTGCGGGGGAGAGAGACTTGGCCTGGTTTCTTCAGGGCATGAGATCTGGCCTCTTAGAATGGTTAGTTTCTTAAAGAGCAGGTCTGGGTTCCTTAGCATTCCCGTGGCAAATCCAGATTCCTGGTGGGCACCGGGTTCTAAAGTACAATACTAATGTGCCCCAAAGTGGGCCGGGTGGTTTTCTAGGTCTGAGGCAAGGGTAAACTACATGACACTGAATGGGCAATTGACTGTGCATATGAAGGTCTCCATTCATCTGAGGAAAACCAGAGAGTGCTTAGTGAGTATACAAAGGCAGTAGGGGTCAGGTCTGTGCCTGGAGGGGCCGCCTGGGCTAGGATACAGTTGTTCTCTTATCACTCGGGCAATTTGGGTCACCCCAAGCCAATCAGTGCGTCTCACAGTGCTGTCCAATCAGGAGTGACCGCGGGCAGCAGGGCAGCAGAGGCGGGCTCTTCCCAGCCCCACACTGTGGTTTCCGCCCTGTTTTGCTAGCAGCGGAGAGAGGCCCAGCCTGGGCTCCGGTGCTTAGCGGTGAGCGCGGCTGCGGGAGCGCAGGAGAGGGTGGGGATGCCAGAAGACGCGCCACGGTGAGCTTGGGGCCCGCTGTGTCCAGACCGGAGCAGTTCTCACGGGATCCGCGGGAGCGGGCTGGGCTGGGTCCTCCCGGGGCTGGGCTGGCAGCCAGACTGGCGTCCTGTGTGATCCCGGCTACCAGGTTCCCGGCGCGGCTGCCTGTGCGTGGCATTTCCTGCTGCAGCTGCTTCTTTGCTGGGCACTGAGCACCTGTGGTGCTGCTTCAATGGAGGTGACTGTCTAGAGTGCCTGATGGTGCTTTTGGTGCAGTGAGGACAGGTGTTAGGGGGAAAGGAACAGCAGAGTCTGAAAATCAAGGAAACGGAGAGAGCTTGCAGCCGGGTAGGAGATGGGCAAGCTGTGTAGGGAAGAGGAAGGACCGGGTGGTGGAAGACAGCAGCCAGTCTGGACAGTTCCCTGATCCCTAGGAATCTCCGTCCTGAGGACGTGAAGACACTGATTCCTTTTCCCCTAGGAAGTTTATCTGTCTATGGACATTCACAGCTCTCTTCATATTCTTGTATCTAATTTAACACTGAATTTTGGGTAAAATATTCATCAAAATAAACCTCAGACTGTGCCAGGAAGGGACCACTCTGGAGCCAGGGCCAGATAAGAGGAGGAGTAGGAAGGTGGCCTGGACGGACAAGTCTGCACATAGAGGAAGCCCCTGGCCGCTGCCCCTGGGCTCTGTGCGCCCTCCGCTCTGCAGTGTGCGCTTACTTTCCACGTTTGCATTCTCTCCTTCTGAAGGAATCCTTGACTGCTGCAGCTTCCTGCCGCTCTCTCTGGACACAGTTAAAAAGCAGTCTGCCCTCTTGACTTCCTGTGCTCATTGGGAGCTGTGAACCTCGGCTTTCTGCTCCAGCCCCGGCCACCATGTCTCCGGCCACAGTGGACTCGAATTCCCTGGAACCCTCAATCGTAAGCTCAAATAGACTCTTCCTTTTATTAAAAAAAAAAAAAAAAAGCAGTCTGTGCACAGGGATAGGCTGTGGGCTTGTAAAAACACCAAAGTCTGGGGGAAGGTTCAGGGCACAGCTTCCTGGAATTTATGATCACACTGTGTCGTTGCAAAAACATGTTTTTCTGACCCTTGCACAGGCCCCCTGCAGTTTATTTTTAACCTTGTGGTATGTGGCAGTTCCTTTTTCCCTGAGATGGTGGCTTTTGAGCGAACAGTAAAATGTCTTGTGCCCCGTGGTACTTCAATTGCTGTGTGGAAGTGAGCTTTCTGACCTCCTGTGACTGCCATTGTGGCTTGAACTCCCTCCCTCGCTCTGTATCTCACTTATTCTTATTCTAAATGAAGCTCCTCACCAGATTTTTCTTTTTAAAGAATTGTATAACTTTAAATTATGTGTGTGTGGGTGTGTGTGTGTGCTCTTGAGTGTTGGTGCCCATGGAGGTTAGAAGATCAGAAGCCCTTAGAGCTGGAATGAAAGAAGAAATATGACCATGCACTTAATGTTATTTTTTTTTATGTCTGTTATGGTTTTTATTGCTCAATGACTGATTTTATATTTAAGAGCATAGTACTCATAGTGATTTTTATGAATGCTTAATAATACAGAAAAGACCTCAGAAGTGTCTTGAGAAAGGAATGCCATAGTTACCTGGTAGAGCCCCTGTTGGAACTTATTCTGCCAGCCATGAATTTTGGTGTAAGGAGTATTTGAATTCCTGGCCTTCATGTCTTTGCTTTCTTTGGACAGCCTTGCGATGTGTAAGCATCTGTGCTGGTAGTCACAAAAACTGTAATGTAAATCTACCAATGTTGTAACCATAAGATATGATGTGGTAAGAGACCTGTAAAAACTAGAGATTTTTTTGTGTGTAGCTCATGGAGGGATAAAAAGAAACAGCATATAAAGTGTAGATGAAAAACCAGAAATATGAGTGAGTCCTGGCTATTCATTAGGGTCTGGGTGTGTGTGAGGGTGGATTCCACCTGATTATCATCAGAGATTCGATGGAGATCTCCAAGAGGCTCACAGTAGTGCTTAACACTTCTGGAGGAGGCCAGATGAACATATGATATAATGGGTTCTTTGGTGGTTGTCTTAGGTGATAGCCTAGTTTATTTATGAGACAGGCAAAGAGAGAGACAGAAATCCAGAAAATGAAGAAAGTGACAGAAACAGGTTTATTGAAGTCAGAGATCAGGTCCCTGGATGTCTTCTAAGTGGATTCTGTGTCAGTAGTCATATGGGGTCAGTGGATCCTCCTTTCCTGCCCTTTCAATTAGTCCTGCTTGAGTGTCCCTGACTGGACTCCTTTTTTCCTGCCACTCTCCGCCACATTGCCCCTCCAAAACAAGAACGTGCCACCTTCAGGATCCTGCTCTCATGTCCCTGACTGCCAGTATACCTTCTCACTGTCCCGCAATGGAAATGGACCTTGTAGCTTGACTGCAATTAGAGACGTGAACTTGACTTGATAATGCCAGGTCCAAACAGCTTCGAGTGGTCTTTTTTCCTGTAGAAGAGTTTTAAGATTGGCCTGGTCCCTTGGATCAATGTGAAAGGATGGTCCCTAAAATCTGAGGTTAGGCTTGGGCCTGTGCTGATCCTGGTGGTCACGAAGGTTTTGACAATCTATCCTAGAAATAACAGTGAAAACTTGTAAGGAAAATGTTTATTTATGGTCAGAGAGAACTAAAGATGCAGGAGAGGAGAGTACCTGCTTTAGGGGGTTTAGTAGGACTGATGGTCTTTCCAATGGCCCTAAATATAGAGATTGGGTAGTCGGGCCGATGTATGCCCTGTTTCCCTGACTGCCGGGAACCTGTACTGTAAATAGCTCCAACCATCATGGAGTAGCTTCGCATCCGCCGCCCAGAGGAATGTTATGGACCCTTTGTCACACATTTAGGACCAAAAAATAAGATTATTTTTTAATCTTTTTATTTTCTTTAATTAGTATTTGATCATACACATGAGAAAAATAACTATTACATGATACTTATCCATTTTAATCATGGCCTTTGTCATTCTAATAAGTATTTTTGTGCGTGATGTTTTCTTGGCTGTAGATTTTTTTTTTAATTTTCATTTTTATTGATGCTTTGGTGTATTCAGACATCATTTTCCAATTCAGTTAGGCAATTTCCCTTTCTTCCCCGCACCCACCCCACCCACACACACAATCCCAGATCATGCTTCTGCTATAATAACTGTCCTGCATCTTCAGTGTTTTTATTCATTTTATAAACATAAGTGATTATTTATGAGTAAAAGCATCCTTCATGTAAAACCATTTTCAAGAGTTGTGCCCAAACACACAGCTCATGGGTCCACCATCCAGCAGGGGGGGCTTGTATTTCAATATCAAGTTGATAAAATGAGTTTCCAGACTATATTGCTGTAGTTTCACCATTCATATCCCAGAATGCGCCTTACATTCTCCATGCCCCTCTTCCGCAGATTGGTTCCCTAGGGCTTAGAAAAGGTGGCGACAGTGGATGAGAGCAAAACAGTCTTACACTTTTCTGGAGCTGTTGTCTTGGTCACTGGTCTGCAATTCTGGCTGTTTCCCTTCATGGCTGAAAGTTTGTCCAGTAACCTTTCCATCCTACTATGAAGCACAATCAATTAGATATATAGGTATCCAACAGTACTAATTGTTATGGTAGGTTACTTTGGTATAGGCACAAGATGTTTGGATGGTATTTAATCCATGAATTATCACATGTTTTCTCGTTAGATATACAGGTCTTACTGTGGCTTATAACATTTTCCTAACCGTTAGAGGATGTAAGCTTGTGGCATCAGCTGTGGTTATTCCTCCAAGGAGAGAGCTAATAGCAATTAGATTTGGGATATACAGCATATGGCTGCCTCTGCTGCACAGTATTCCAGGCAGGTGACTGTATCTGGTGCTGACGGAGAGTCTTGCTTGACTCAAGGAGACCTATTGTTTGATTTATTTTAGTGGCCTTTGGTACCACTCTCTGGCATTCCAGAGACCATCTGTAACCTTGCAAGTGTGGTCTCACATACACCTTTCCCATATTCAATAGTTCTTTGACAGCAGGGCTTTATCGCCTCTTCTTGCAGTATACCATTAGAGGCAAGGAGCCTTTACCTTTGTGGGGTCTTGGATTCCCTGGCCAACATCTCCTTTGGAATAATAATCCATTGCTGATGTCAGAGCTCCTGTATTAATATATTTTGCTTAAGTGCATTATATTTTTGTCTTTTTCTATGTTCTTTTTTATTTTGTTTCTAATAGAGAATAATCTTTTTCACATGTCTAATGGGGAAGGCGCGGTCTATGTTCCATAAAGAACGGCAGTTTTACTGGTTTTATAAGAGATTACCTCTCATAAAGTTGGCTCAATTACAGTTGGAGAACGACCTTCATCATCATCATATTCTCCTTGTTCTATGGGGGGGGGTAAGAAAGTCTCTCGTATTAAAAACTTTTGCGGTCACCTAGAAGTAATTTCATTAGACTCATATCAAATTTCTTAGTTTACACAGTAGAGGAGGCCTGGAAGAGATGGCCTAGTCGGTTTAGAGGCCGACCACTCTTGCAGAGGACCCGGGTTTCGATTCCCCAGCACCCACATGGCGGCAAAGAGCCATCTGAAACTCCTAATTCCAGGAGAACCTTCCTAGTTCCGAGGCGGATCCCGACATGCTACATACCGTTGTTCTTCTGACTCCGCGGAATGGCACTGTCAGGGTGCACAGACTTTGCAATGCAGACGATAACAATTCATACTCATAACGGAAATAGTTAAAAAAAAATAAGAATGCAATAAAAGATAAAACAATTGTAGGATCCACAGAGGGGTTTTGATATTGTCAGCAGGTCCGAGCCTTTCGTTCTTTCAATGTTCGAGGGCCACTTCTGCTGGCACTTTCGGGTAATCGTACTCGATGTCAAAGCTTGTATCTTTTCTTTCTCAAGCCATATTATGTGTGAACCATTACTTGAACCTCGAGTGCAACCTACCAAATCTTTTTCCCGTATTGTTTTAATATTTGATATTGCAAGGTTTTTGACAAAAAAAGAGTTTTATTATCTATCTGTATCCCTCTTTTTTTATTTAGGTCTTGTTTTTGACCCGTGGACGTCTCAAAAAGGCAGTTGTATATATACATCCTAGTAGGGTGGAAATCAATAGGCCCTAGCAGATTTCAATCAAATTTGGCCATGCCTGGTTTTGGTTGGACTGTATGTGTATCAACTTGGGAAGCAATTCTGATATTTTAATGTTAAAATCATCCCTATAGGTGAAAGAGAATGCACAAGGTGATACTACAACAAAAAATTAAGAGAACATTTGTATGTGCCAATCAAAGCCATTGTGTGCTGGATAGATTTAGTGTCAACTTGACACACCTGGGTTGAGGGAGCCTCAATTGTGGGAATTTCATTGATTGGCCTGTGGCACATCTTGTGGAGTATTGTTCTTGATTGGCAAGCGTGTGGAGGGCCCAGCCCACATTGGTTGTCCACCCTGGGGTGGTTTTATGTATAAGAACAGGCTGAGCATGAGGTCAAGAGAAGTAGTAACCTAGTATCCTCGGCTGTGCTTCATCTCCTACAGGTTCCTGCCCTGAGTCTTGCCTTGGGCTTCTAGTGATGAACTGTGACCCAGGAGTGTTAGCTGAATAAACCCTTTCCTCCCAAGTTGGTGGTTGGTCAGAGTGTTTTGTGCACAGCAATGGAAGACAAACTAGGACACATTGCTACACAGATTTTAAGTAAAAGCAAATGTGGACAACAGCAATTTTATATCTCCAATTAACTCAGATGCATTACCGTTTATCAAAGCCTTATACTAATGTTGTTTAATACAACACATATTTACTTTTACTAAGTCTAAAACACCATGTAACCTGTAGACAGAGTCTGGGCAAAACTGGATACTTGTTGAACTCACATCAATTAAATAGCATTATCCCTCCCACCCTTCCGATTCACCATTTCAGTCAGTTTTCTGATGAGTCTTTTGTTGTTCTTCTAAAATGCATCCCTCTCCACAAAAAATTGTTGATAACTGGGTTATTGGCACTAGCATCCATATATGAGGGATACCATTGTCGTTTGTTTTTTCTGGGACCGTTGTTTTACTTCACTTAACATGATTCTTCTAGCTCACCATTTACCTAAAGTTCATGATGTTGTCTTTCTTACCCTGCATAGAATTCATTGTGTACTGTACCACATTTTCCTCTATCCACTCATCAGTTGAGGGTTGGCTGTAGATTTTGAGTTTCATTAATATACATACATGTACCATGCCAGTCTGTCCTTCAAGTAATGGCTATCCTCTGGAGTGTTGGGATTGCAAATGTGAACCACTATAACTTGCTCTTTTTATTGATATTTTTGAAGAATCAATTTTGTGATTTGTGGTGTTTCCTATTGATTTACTATTAGTAATGTCAATATGAATTATCATTTTCCATTGCATGCTTTAGGCTGATTTCTTCTTTCTCCAATTTTCTAATGTAGAGGGTTAAGTGACTAACTTCCCATCTCTCATCATTTTGATTATTTACATTCATGCTTTAATTTTCCTCCAAACTACTCATGTTGTGGTGGTTGAGGTGTGGGTTGGGTGTTTCCAGGTTTTTGGCCTCTTATTTCAAAATGAAATGAAAGCCCATGCAGACTGCAACATATTGAGGAGAGTTAACTCAAAAATAAAGGAATGGTAGAGATGAGAAAGAAATCCAGGGTAAGAAAGAAATCCAGAGAAAGAAATCCAGGGGCACATCAGTCAGAAAGTATTCAAAGGGCCTAGATAGTCTTTACATGTCCTACTTTGGAGTTGAATAGAAGGCTGATTGTGGTGACCCATGCTTTTATTCCCAGTACTTGCAGGCAGAGGCAGGTGGATGTCTGAGTTCTAGCCTAGCCTCATCTAATCTAGAGCACTTGAGGCCCTCCAGTGCTATGTTGGGAGACCCTGTCTCAAAAAGAAGAGGTTGTAGGGGTAAAGGGGTCATTTGGTTGCTAAATGAGAAAACTTGACATGGACAGTTCCCTGTTTTGATTGCTGGATTAGTCATAATCCTTTTTTTTTTTTTTTGGTCTTTTCGAGACAGGGTCTCCCTGTAGCCCCAGCAGGCCTGGAACTCACTCTGTAGATCAGGCTGGCCTTGAACTCACAAAGATCCGCCTGCCTCTGCCTCCCAAGTGCTAGGATTAAAGGTGTGCGCCACCACACCTGGCTCATAATTCTTTTTCTACTGTACATGTGCCTTCCCATAATATATCTGGTTTTAATCCTATTCAAAGCCAATTACGTATAGGCATAGGGGATCCCTGTACAACTTCACTTGTGGAAACAGTGAATCCTATTGATCATCCATCACAAACAAGTCCAGACTGGATGGACCAGATTGTCAACTTGGATATTGCATTCAATAGAGACCGCCCAAGTTTGATGGTCATTAAAGGGAAGAAAAACTAAGTCCGTTCTTCAGTGTCCCAGGTGACGAGAGTATTGCCTGCCTCACACTTGGGTGTTAATGCAATGTACTTTAATGGTTTTAATTTTTTTCCTTAAGATGTCTTTTTAAATTTATTGTTTATTTTAAATTACATGTATGTCCTTGTGTGTAGGTATGTGCATGTGGATGCAGGTGCCCACAGAGGCTTCTGGATTGCCCCTGAAGCTAGAATTATAGGTGATTGTGAGCTACCTGATGTGGGAGCTGGGAATCCTCTGGAAGAGCAGTACATACTCTTAACTACTGAGCCATTTCTCCAGCCCTGAGCTCTGACATGAGCTTTGTGATTTTTATGTCCAGTTCTTTGAAGATTGTCCAAAGGTTTCTAATATATGTGGTAGAGTCTCCCATGTATGTCATTGTACCCTACATTTTTTTTTTTGATCTATAGGAGTTCAGAGGTCTATAGCTGGGAGACTTTGGCTAAGAGATCCTTTGCAAATGATTCCAATTGAGGTTTGATCTGAGTCATGGAAAGTGGTGGAAGCTCAGTACAGAGGACTAGCCTAGCAATTGTGAGCTGCATACTTCCCCACCATTACTTTCAGAGTCAAAATACTTGACATGGGGGAGTAGATCAATACCTTGCTTAGTTGTCTTGCCCTCTTTATGAGACAGTTTCATTGAATAAATGTAATAGTGATAACCTCAGAGTTTTAATTTTCTTTATAGATTTTAGAAAACCACCTGAAACCTATACAAGTGCTCCTAAGTAAATGATGAATGAAGATCAAATCTCATAGGGTGCTACAAGCGCCAACCATAGTAGTAAAATTCTTGGCAGTATTTTGGTTGAGGAAGATACGTATGATATCCTACAAAGATAGTGAGAAAATTCTATAGTATGTTGTGCTTATAAATGTAGAGCAGGTATTGTGCTGTCAAAGGATTAGTTGTTTTTGGCACCCATTCCTATCCAAGTTGCCTGTCTGCATAGACTGATAAACAGGAATGCTCATGGGATTGGGATAAATAGGTGAAAGGGGCTTTTGAGCAGTGTATGATTGTACAGGATAGGTGTCTGCCCTATGACACCTTTGTTCTTTGTGTTAGAAGTCATGAGAAACACAGCACCATATAAACACGTACTTAGAGGACATGTAACAAAAATGGCCAGAGGAGGGGGAGCTGGATGAACATCTAAAGGCTGGAGGAACAGGTAGATTGCCCTGTTACAGGTATTTCCTCTCATTTTTTTTATAAAGGGCATAGAGACTTATAACACTAAAAAATAAACTTAGGAGGCTGGAGAGATAGCTCAGCATTTAATAGTGCTTGTTGATCTTCCAGGAACTGGACTTTGGTTCCCTGCCACCATGTCTGTGGCCCACAACTACTTGTGACTCCAGTTCCTGAAGATCAGAGATCATCTTCTGGTCTCATGGGAACTAAATACACATGGCACACACTCAGCTCCATGTACATACACATAAATGAAAATAAAAAGTAAACTTAGAAGGCCCAGAAATCTCCTGAAACAAGGTTTACAATGCCCTTCACCAACATTATAAATACATTAACGTATAGAGTCTAACAAATACTTAAGATTCTGACTCCCTGGCATGGAAGTTCCATAGTAGTTGTTTAGGTGGGGCTTTTGTAAGCTTTTACTCATGCCAAGGTGGGAGTTTTCATTCATGTACTTTCTTTCTGTCAGCTATGGTACTGTAAGTAATCCCTTACCCATTTACAGTAAATTCACCCATTTAATAAACTAGACTTGTGTAGAATCATTTCTTTATATAGTTGTTTCCCCCCTTTCTGTTATAAATAGACATTTGTTTTCATCCACCCATGAAAGGTCACATGTGATCTGAGATTCTGATTTATACCACTTCTCATTCTTTCCCTCAGGTCAGTTAGGTAGTGAAAAATGTAAGACACATTAGGTCCCAGTGATGTGTGGTGCCAATTGAAAAGGCGGGTATAGATGTGACAGGTCTTTCAATTATTCAAAAGGGACTTGACTCAACATTAAGCCATGGCATTACATTTGGAGTACTGGATTTCTGCCTCATGTAAGTCAAACCTAGTTTCATTTTGGAGCTGCCTATTGTCTTTTTTTTTTTTCAAGACAGGGTCTCCCTGTAGCCCCAGCTGTCCTGGAACTCACTCTGTCGACCAGGCTGGCCTTGAATTCACAAAGATCCACCTGCCTCTGCCTCCCAAGTGCTAGGATTAAAGGCGTGTGCCACCACAACCGGCTTGAGTGTCTTGATAATAAGCTGGAGTGACTTTGGGGTGAGGCCCACCAAGACACTAACTTTGTATTGGTCTTATGGAGAAGTCTTCCAGGGAACTGAAGGCCTGGCCACCTGTCATTCTCAGATCAGAGTCCATATTTTGTATACTGGTGTAGTTCATGTCAATTTAGGACAGAAATTGAAGCACTTATTTTAACTTGAGAGTGTCTGGACTAGGTCACTCTTGATCATTAGGCATTAGTTTGCAGATGATATGCATCTAGAGTGTCATGACTTACCTAAGGGCTAGGCTGTGAACACTGCTCGCTGGATTTTTTTTTTAATTTGTATTATTGTATATATCATATGTTCTCTGCTTGACCTTTACTTGGGTTCCAGGGATAGAATTTAGGTAATCAAACTTTTTTTAGGTAAATTTCAGCATTTTAATGAATATATTTCTGTAAATGTACATTTTTATTATAAAATGTATCTGTAACATTATTTAATGAAAAGAACATATTACATAAGTGTGTATTGCATGAAACCATATATGTAAAAATCAAAATGTTTATACATACATGTACCAGATCATATATCAAAATGTTGAGTGATTTTCTATGTGGTAAAGTCTTTGTAAGTTTTCTTTTTCATCTATTATAGTCTTTGTAACAAAAATTCTAAAAATATTAAATTTCAAAAAGAACTAGATCTCAGGGACTCCTAAATATCTAACTCCTGCTTTTAAATTTTAGCATGGTTCTGTGGTCACAAGAAGATTTTGAAGATTTTGAAGATTTTGAGGATAGATTTCGGTAATCAATATTTCGTGGGCAAGTGCTTCTTTGCTGAGCCATCTCCCTGTACTCATGATTTGATGATGATGATGATGATGATGATGTCTTTTTGAGACAGGGTCTCCCTGTAGCCCCAGCTGGCCTGGAACTCACTTCGTAGACTAGGCTGGCCTTGAACTCACAGAGATCCACCTGCTTTCTGCCTCCAAGTGCCAGTGCTGGCATTAAAGGCATGAGCCACCATGCCCGGCTTTGACCTAATTTTAAAAGTTGGAAATTACATTTTAATTGTAGTCTTTTGTCTTTACCTTATAGTTTGGAAATTCTTGGAGTGTCTTAGCAAAGAACAACTTGTTTATAACTTTTTTTCTTTTCTTTCTTTTTGAGACAGGGTCTTATTATGTAGAGCTTGGTGGCCTGGAACTGAAGCTGTAAGACCAGGCTGGCCTTAAACTCAGATATCCATCTGTCTCTGCCTCTGGAGTGATGGCACTAAAGGCATGTGCCTTGATGGTTCCTAAGAGTTTGGCAATTGATAGACACTTGTTGTGCTTACTTGGTTTGGAAAACCAATATTTGGTGACCAGAAATGTCTATTTTGGAGATTCATGAGCTTTTCTAAAAGTATAAGGAAGGCATGAATCTGGTGATACTGGACTTCTTCCTGCCTTCCCTTTTTCCCTCCCTTTCTTCCTCCCTACCTCATTCTCCTGCTTCCTCCCTCACTCCCTTCATCTAGATGTTGTTGTTTTGCTATGATGTATAAGCTGATTTGGACTCGTGGACCCAAGTGAACCTTCCATGTCATCCTCTGATGCACTATGACTGTGGACATGTGTCCATATAACTGGCTCCCTGAGTTCTTTCTAAGCATGTGGTGTCCTTATACTTGCTCCATTCTCACTTGACATTACTCAAAATTTTAAGAAGCATTATTTTGGCTTTTTAAATATTGATCATGAATCAAACTCATTACTTGATTAACTGTGCCTGAGAAAAGTCTACATTTCAATGATGTCTTCTTTAAGCTCCTGGAATGTGCTCATTTCCCATTTTAGTAAGTTGTGACAGCGTGTGTTTGCATTTAATGCTTGTTATTATTTGGGGCTGCAGGGGCTGATTCTCTTAATTATCTCTATGAGTGTGGAACAGATTGATACAATTTCAGAATGAGAACAGGAATGTATAAAGTGCCATAAAGTTTGTATCCTCAGTTATGCTGAGTGATTTTTTTCATTCATGTTCATGCAGTCTCTATCAAAATGTTAAACTTTCTCATGCCATCAAACTTAAACATTATGAGAGGGAATTTCTTAGGACCACCAGGCTCCTGGGTGCTGATGTTGACACTGTTGTGTATATTGGGTGGTCAGACTTCCTGAAGACAGGGAGTAGACATGCGCTGTAGCAAGAGAACTATGGCAGAGGTACAGCACGTCCTATCCCCTGTGCTCACTAGCGAGAAGAGTGGTCTTCCAACACTCTTTCCTTCACAACCACTCAAAGCTTGCAGTAGAACTCCTGTGTCTCAAGAAAAAAAAATATATGGATAGCACAGAACTGTATGAACATATTATCAATTGAGTCTATGGAATGTTTAGGATTCTGTGACGTTTGAGGATGTGGCTGTAAGCTTCACCGAGGAAGAGTGGGCTTTGCTGGATCCTTCTCAGAAGACTCTCTACAGAGATGTGATGCTCGAAATCTGCTGGAACCTCACTGATATACGTAAGAACATATTCTCTTTGCCACATAAGTTATGCAGTGTTTCTATATTGATGCCCTTCTGTAATTTGGAATATTGAAAGGGAAGAATGTGCTGAATAAGTCAGTCATGATTCATTCAACTACTTTTTTTTTTCTGTGTCACATTAGCTAGTGTCAACTACTTTTTGACCAATTTCTAATAAAATTTTCTTGGGTTACATTTTAGAAACCAAATGGGAAAACCAGAATGTTGAAGACCATTATATGAGTTCTGGAAGAAATCGAAGGTAATGTGCACACAAAAGCAGAAGCAAAGTTCCTTTGAAGGAAATTTTAAAAGATTTATCATTTACTTGTCTGTATATGTGTGTTTCTATGTGTGTGTGTGTGTGTGTGTGTGTGTGTGTGTGTGTGTGTGTGTGTATACAAACCTGCTGGTGCCCAAGCAGGCCAGAAAAGGATAATGGACTCATGGAGCTGGAATTATAAGAGGTTGTAAGCCACCCAACATTGGTGCTGGCAACCAAACTCTGGCCCTCTGGAAGTGCTGCAGCAGAGTTTAATCATTTAGCCATCTCCCCACACCCTGCCTGCTGAAGGAATTTTAATGGGAAGAAACAAACAAAACACATAAGCATAACTTTAAAATATTTTCTTTGTTAGGAAACATAACGTACTTCAGTACAAGAATGCTCTTGCTTTTTAAAAATATATCTTTAAAAAAATATTTTTATTTATCTACTTATTTATGTGTATGAATGTACTGTTTGCATGTAGGTTTGTGCACCCGTGTCATGCAATGCCATGGAGGTCAGAAGAGGGCGTCAGATTCCCCTGGAACTGGAGTTCTCCGGACCTGGAGCTACACAGACGGTTCTCAGCCACCATGTGGGTGCTGGGGATCGAACCCGGGTCCTCTGTAAGAGCAGTCGGCGCTCTTAACCACTAGGCCATCTCTCCAGCCCCTCTCTTGCTTTCTTTTTATCATAGTTCTGTGGGAGATATATCATAGAATCATCATTCTATTTAGTTTCAGGTCATTCATGTAGGTCATATGTGGTAGAAAGCACAAGTATGTGCTTTCTTGTAATAAACAGTAATAAATCAACTCTTACTAATATGCTTGTCATTTTTACAGAAGTTCCATGTTTGAGATACTCTATGAGCATAAAGATCATCAGGATGGAGAAACTTTGATTTCCATGGCAAAGGCCGATGTGAACATGATAATTCCTAGCGAACTAACACGATGTGGACACAATGTGTGTGGAATGGTTTCCATGTGTCATTCATCCCTTAATAACCATACTACAGCTCACTCTCAACATAAACCTTATGAGCATGGGGAATATGGAAAGAAGCCACAGAGCTCTAACTCTCTCACAAGCTGTCAAAGATATATGAGAACTCACATCGTAAATGGGCCCTATGAATATAAAGCTTGTTTAAAATCTTTTGGTTTCCCAAGTCCATTGGGATTACATCAAGAAATGCATAGTGAAAACAAACTGTATGGAAGCGAGGAAGATAGAAAGTCTTCTGTCAATGTGAATTCATGTAACACACATGGAAGAAGTCAAACTGTAAGACAATATCAGGGCGGTAAAATATTTGCTAAAACTCTGAGTTCTGCTTCTCTCCTAAGACGTGAAACAATTCATAGTGGTGAAAAACCCTATGAATGTAAACAATGTAATAAAGCCTTTAGATTTCCTGGTTTCTTACAGTTACATGAAAGAATTCATAGTGGTGAAAAACCCTTTGGATGTAAACAATGTGGTAAGGCCTTTAGACATCCAAATCAACTTCAGTCACATAAAATAATTCATACTGCAGAGATATCCTGTGCATGTAAACACTATGGTAAGATATTTAGGCATCAAAATAATCTTCAATCTCATAAAAAAGTTCATACTGGGGGAAAGCCCCATTCACGTAAACAATATCTCAAAGCCTTTCAATGTAATAATACTCGTAAGTTCCATGAAAAAATTCATACTGGAGAGAAACCTTTTGAATGTAAACAATGTGGAAAAGCCTTTATGCATCATAGTTATCTTCAAAGACACAAAAAAATTCATTCTACAGAAAAACCCTATGAATGTAAACAGTGTGGAAAAGCCTTTAGACATTATAGTACTATTCGAAGACATGAAAAAATTCATACTGGAGAGAAACCCTATGAATGTAAACAGTGCGGTAAAGCCTTTAGACAAGATAGTCATCTTGAATCACATAAAAAAGTTCATACTGGAGACAAACCCTATGAATGTAAACAGTGTGGAAAAGCCTTTAGACATCGTATTACTCTTCGAAGACATGAAAAAATTCATACAGGAGAGAAACCCTATGAATGTGAACAGTGCGGTAAAGCCTTTAGACAAGATAGTCAACTTGAAGCACATAAAAATGTTCATACTGGAGAGAAACCCTATGAATGTAAACAGTGTGGAAAAGCCTTTGGAGATCAGAGTACTCTTCGAAGACATAAAAAAATTCATACCGGAGAAAGACCCTATGAATGTAAACAGTGTGGTAAAACCTTTAGTTGTAAAAATACTCTCAAATTACATGAAAAAATTCACAGTGGAGACAAGCCCTATAAATGTAAACAATGTGGTAAAGCCTTTACACGTCCCAGTCATCTTCAAAGGCATGAAAAAATCCATACTGGAGAAAAACCCTATGAATGTAAACAGTGTGGTAAAGCCTTTAGACGTAACAGTCCTCTAAAAGTACATGGAAAAATTCATGCTAGAGAAAAAGTCCTGTGCATGTAAGTAAGACCTTTATTTGCCACACTACATAAAAATATTCATACTGGAGAAAAACATTATGAATATAAACTGTGGTATAAAGCCTTTAGCATGATAGCCATCTTCAATGACATGAAAAAAAATACTTGTGTAGGAAAATCCAGGGAATAGAAACAGTGTGGTAGAACCTTTAGCCACTACAGTCATCTTCAAATACATGAAAGGATTCAAATACATGAAAGGATTCATACTGAAGAGAAACCTTATGAGTGTAAACAATGTGGCAAAGCCTTTAGATATAAATCATCTTCGGCCACCTGTGATTCCTAAAATGGCGCCGCTGGATCGCGACAAGTATGTGGAGACAGCCAGCTGTGCAAGTACCTTCCCGAGAATGACCTAAAGCGCCTGTGTGACTGTCTGTGGTCTTCTCTTGGAAGAGTCAAATGTTCAGCCAGTGTTAACACAGTAACAGTGTGTGGAGACACACACGGACAGTTTTATGATCTTTGAATTATTCAGGACTGGAGGTCAGGTTCCTGACACAAACAACGTATTTATGGGTGATTTTGTAGACAGAGGTTGCTATAGTTTGGAGACCTTCATTTACCTTCTTGCACTAAAAGCTAAATGGCCCGATCGTATTACTTTTTTTTTTTTAAGTTTTTTCCCTTTTTTTGGTATTTTTGAGGCAGGGTCTCCCTTTTAGTCCCAGCTGTCCTGGAGCTCGTTCTGTAGACCAGGCTGGCCTTGAATTCACAGAGATCCGCCTACCTCTACCTCCTGAGTGCTGGGATTAAAGGCATGGGCTGCCACGCCCAGCCGTATTACACTTTTAAGAGGAAATCATGAGAGTAGACAGATAACACAGGTGTATGGATTTTATGATGAGTGCCAAACCAAATATGGAAATGCTAATGCCTGGAGATATTGTACCAAAGTTTTTGACATGCTCACAGTAGCAACTTTAATAGATGAACAAATGTTGTGTGTTCATGGCGGCTTGTCTCCTGATATCTAAACACTGGATCAAATTGGAACCATTGAACGGAATCGGGAAATTCCTCACAAAGGGGCTTTCTGTGACCCGGTGTGGTCGGATCCTGAAGATGTAGACACTTGGCCAATCAGTCCCCGAGGAGCAGCTTGGCTCTTTGGAGCAAAAGTCACAAATGAGTTTGTTCATATCAACAACCTAAAACTTATCTGCAGAGCACATCAGCTTGTGTACGAGGGCTTTAAGTTCTGTTTGACGAGAAGCTGGTCACAGTGCGGTCTGCTCCTAACTACTGCTACCGCTGTGGAAATACTGCTTCCATCATGGTCTTCAAAGATGTCAACACAAGAAAACCAAAGATATTTCGGGAAGTTCCAGATTCAGAACGTGTTATTCCTCCCAGAACGCCGCCGCCGTGCTTCCTTCGAGGCCTTGGCCATACTGCTGGGGGCTCTTGCCCTCTTACTGCCCCGACTTTCTTGTATTACCCTCTACAATATGCTTTTTATTGAGCACTTTGCTGCTGAAATGCTGTATTTTGTTACCCATTCCATCCCCACCTTGGACTCGTTTGAGAAGACTTGAGAAATGTCTTAATACTCACATTGCCGCATGTAACTCTTGCTCATTTACTGTTCTGGGGAGACAGGATATGTTTCCTTTTTTAAAAAAAAAAGCCAATTGAAACTAGGCGTGGTGGCGCACGCCTTTAATCCTAGCACTTGGAGGCAGGCGGATCTTTGTGAGTTCAAGGCCATCCTGGTCTACAGAGTGAGCTCCAGGCCAGCCGGGGCTACAAGGAGACCCTGTCTCGAAAAGACAAAAAAAAAAAAAAAAGCCAATTGAAAATTACACCAAAATACTAAATCTTTTGTATCATTCAGCCTTCTGATTTTTCAATTTCATTTTATTTATTCTTGTATGTGTATGAATGTACTGTCTGCATGTAGGTTTGTGCACCCGTGTCGTGCAATGCCGTGGAGGTCAGAAGAGGGTGTCGGATTCCCCTGGAACTGGAGTTAAAGACAGTTCTCAGCCCCCATGTGGGTTCTGGGGATCAAACCCGGGTCCTCTGCAAGAGCAGTCGGCGCTCTTAACCGCTAGGCCATCTCTCCAGTCCCCAGCCTTCTGTTTCACTTTGGTAAGTTTTAAGAAATTTCAGCAGCAAAGTTGTTATTCAGCGGGCACGATCGGGACCGCAGACGCCCGAGTTATGTACACTTGTCCCAGCTGTGAACTTTATTGTCCTTTGTTGGATGATATTTTAAAAGGATGTAAAATAAATTGGTCGAAAGGGCTGCCCTCCTTGTGTTGTTAAATTTTAGTTAAAACCTGCTACAGCTTATGACTTTGTACATTAAGACAATTGTATCAATCCTTTTTTCAGATTTCTTGTATATTTTTAATAAAGTAATCCAGATAGGTTAAGTGTTAAATATTTTAAACAGCTTACCTTGTCAGCTGAAAGTCACTCTTTTTTTTTTTTTTTTCCTTTTCTTTGTTTTAATTTTTTTTTTTTCTTGGAGTTCTTGACCCTTTGGTCTAAAACTTCAAATGAAATTCAATAGTATTTATTTTTTTAAAAATTACTAAACTGTGCCTAAAGAACATAACTGCCATATTAATGTTTTGATTTATATTCTCTATAGTAATAGAAAAACATTTAATACTTGTAGTGTTGATATGTTGATTTACACCAGTTAAGTAGAATAATTGATGCAGTTTACACAACCTGTCTTGAGTATCATTAAGTAAATGTGAACTTTCCAACAGAAAGCATCTTCTCTTGCTGTAACACCTGACCTTAACTTTTAAAAGTGTTCAGTTTTAAACTGCAACTTCAAAGGTTGAAAAACCAGGACCCTTGTATCAAAATGTAATTTGAAGCAGATTATTTAAAGTGTGGAAAAAAACAGTATATCCTCTTTTGTCAAGTTTTGTGATACCATTATTTCAGCTTTGTGCAAGTAATTTGAGTATCCAAAGGATTGTGATGATCACTTCTTGATATGTAATTGTCCACTTAATAAGGACAAGTGTTGTGCTATCTCTTAACAACTGTAGTCATAGATGATGTTGGGATGTACCATTTTGTGAAATTGTTAGTAACCCTTTACTGTTATAATTATTTTTTGTTATCCCAGGAAATCTGTGTGAAGCCAGCCAGTTAATAAAGCACTTTAACATCTGTTCAGGTAGTTTTAAAAACCAACTTTCCCCTTCACGATAAGACCTTTTAGGTTACAAAAATGCAATAAAAATCCTAATAGTCTAAGCTTCTTGTCAAATAATTTTTCATCAGGGTTTCTTTTACTGAATGACCATGATATTGTTTTGATTTTGTTTTCCCTCAACCACCCAGCTCCTTGTATAGTTTTTAATTGTATAGCTCTATGAAAGAAGTGGCTAAGACATTTGTTGCACACACTTGGAACTAATGGTCGGTCAGCAGTTTTGTAGTACTGTCCTTAAACCCAGTGTAATTCAGGTGGAAAGGTATTTTTAACCTCATGGGAATATATAGCTATGTATTTTCCTAATTGTGAAACACTGGAATTAATGATGCAGACAACTTGGTATGGTTTTTGAATAGTTCTCTACAGTATTTTTTTTTCTGTTACCATAAATTGTATTTAAGTGCTTGCCTTCCATTACTTTTAAGTTGTGCCAATAAAATCAGTAACCGCAAAAAAAAAATCATCTTCACAGCTGTGAAATAATTCCAACTGGAGAAAAACCTTATTAATGTAAAGAGTATTGCAATGCCTTTAGATATCACAGTCATCTCCAAATACATGAAAAAAAATTATTAATAGAGAAAAGCCCTATGAATGTAAAGTGTGGTGAAACCTTTACATATCATTGTTATCTTTAATTACATGAAGAGATTCATACTGGGTATAAAGCCTATGAATGTAAACAATGTGGTAAAGCCTTTAAACATAAATGTAATCTTTAAAGACCTGCTAAAATTCATACTGGAGAAAGATGAATGTAAACTATGTGGTAAAGCCTTTACATTTCCCATTCCTCATAAATGGAATAAAAAAGTTCATAGTGGACAAAAACTCTGTCAATGTACACAATGTGGAAAAGCCTTTAGAGGGGCTGGAGAGATGGCCTAGCAGTTAAGAGTGCCGACTGCTCTTACAGAGGACCCAGGTTTGATCCCCAGCACCCACCTGGCGGCTGAGAACTGTCTGAAACTCCAATTCCAGGAGAACTCCAGTTCCAGGGGAATCCGAGACCCTCTTCTGACATCCGCGACACTGCACGACATAGGTGCACACACCTACATGCAGACAGTACATTCATACACATACAGAAATAAATAAAAAAATTTTTTAAATGAAAAGCCTTTAGATTTCATAGTTCCTTGCAATTTCATGAAAAGAAAATCATTGTAGCTAAGAACCCTGTGAATGCAAACAATGCCTTTAGATGTTTCACTACCCCAAACACGGTAGAGCCCTTGCATGCCAGTGTTCTATCAACTCATGGGAGAAAAGCCATAGAGATGTGAAGTGAAAATGTTGCTCAGCCTTTATGAGTATACGAGTATACAGACTATGAATCCGATGAAACCCTAGATAGTGGGTTTATCCGTTTTTTTTCATTTGCATAGAAATGCTTGTGAGAGCCCTGTGGTAGTGTCCACGTATCAGAGGACATACTTGCACCCTTCACTGATCAGCATACATCCTTTGTGATGTGTTTCCCAGTCTTTTTTTTTTTTTTTATCTTTTCGAGACAGGGTCTCCCTGTAGCCCCAGCTGTCCTGGAACTCCCTCTGTAGATCAGGCTGGCCTTGAATTCACAAAGATCCGCCTGCCTCTGCCTCCCAAGTGCCAGGATTAAAGGCGTGCGCCACCACGCCCGGCTGTGTTTCCCAGTCTTTTAAGCAACAAGTTGAATTATTTATATTTCTTGTCATAACTTCTGTCAGGCAGGTGTTAGTTGAGAACAGGACAAACATGATGAACAACTAATGCATGGACGTAAAAAGATATCGAAGGAAAAGGAAATGTTTTCTGCCTTGTATTTCTGCTGAATGTGTCTCCTCCTCTTGCTGCTGCTGCGGTCCTTCATGATAGACCGCAGCTCCCTAGGCCTTCCAGTGTGTACTAAATGGCAGCAACTCTAGGAGCTTTTCGGGTCTTTACTACCAGAATGGAACTGCTGGGGCATCTAGCCTATGGACTGAGCAGTTTCTGGGTTCTCACCCTCACTATGGTCCACATGGGCATCGCTAGACTGCCAACAGCCCTGTGGAAGCTAAACTACTGAATACCCTTTGATGAGGCAAATACCTTCTGTTGCTCATGTACTTCTACAGTATTCATTACTGTATGGCTTCTGGTAACAGGGTGGCATATAGAAAACCAGAACTGATGGATGGTGATCTTCCATTGGCTAAATTCTGCAAGACACAGTCCCCTGAATTTGAGCCAATGTACTCTGTGTAGTGCGCAAAGAAATCAAAGACTTTTAGCACAGTTTGTAAGTGTGTGTTCTAAAAGGACTTAAATGTCAAATCAGTGGTTAAATTTATTATGAAAATAACTATATCTCCAGGACAGTTGACATGTTTTGCCCATGTTGAGGTACAAATTATGTATCTTTATTGGAACATTATTCATCTATTAAAATTGAATTATTATTCTACATTTTACAAAGGAAAAGGAAAGAAGGAAGTTGGGAATTTATAAAAGGAAGAGTTTATTTGAGCTTACGATTGATGGTTCCAGGGGAATTAGTGCCCATGATGGTTCCAGGGGAATTAGTGTTCCATCATGCTGGGGAGGCATGGTGGCAGGAGGTGCCAAGCCAGAGCAGAAAGCACAGCTTCACACCTTCAAGTAGGCACAGGAAGTAGGGAGAATGACCACCAATGTAAAGCTTTTTGAATTCTCTAAGCCTTCCCCAGTGACATGCCTCCTCCAGCAAGGCCACACCTTCTAAGACCTTTCAAAACAGCACTACCAACTGGGGACAAAATGTCCAAATACTTGGAGCCTGTGGGAGACATTCTCATACAAACCACCACAGAGGTAGACCAAGTAAGGATAGAAATATGTAAGAATTATATGAGTGATAGACATTTTTTGTTGTCAGTGATTGAAGAGAGGAGATTAATGCTTTTTAGATAAAATTGGATTTTATGTGGAAGTTTGTTCTAAATGTGGAATATTCCAGAGTGGGAACAACAGCAGAAAAAGTAAAGAACACTTTGGCATGTTACTGCAGGTCTGAGGAAGTTACAAAGAAATTGGTAAGAGATACACTTGAAGAGGGTATGCAAATAATTAAGTTTAGTGTCGTTAAGTTCTATTTGTCCTGGAAAGTACACACTCTCACTAGACATGTATTTCACTAGTTGGTCTACTCCAGGCTTTAAGAATTTAGAAGTGCATGCAGTAGAAGCCTCACTCTCTACATTAACTTTCAGATTTGCTCATTTGGACACTCCAAAAGGTCAAACAAAACTGATTATAAGTACAACGGCAAGCCTGGTTAATAATTAGAGGGGTCAAAAATATATTTCCTTTCACTGATGAGTACCTTAAGTTTCACAGAAACCCAAAGATAAAAAGATTAAAGAGGGGTAGTAATTACCAAAGCTAATGTAAACCAATGGGAAAGACCTGCTCTTAGGGCTGGAGAGATTGCCTAGCAGTTAAGAGCACTGACTGCTCTTGCAGAGGACCCGGGTTCGATCCCAAGTACCCACTGGCAGCTGAGAACCGTCCATAACTCCAATTCCAGGAGAACTCCAGTTCCAGGGGAATCCGACGCCCTCTTGTGACCTCTACGGCGTTGCACGACATGGGTGCACAAACCTACGTGCAGACAGTACATTCATACACATAAAATAAATAAATAAAATAAAATATTTTAAAAAGACCTGCTCTTAATGGAATTCAATGCCCCCTCCCCATCTCCCTGCAATAAGTGGAGTCTTTTCTGCTGAGGAACATTGTCAAATTCTCCAAAGTAAGGAAGGACCTTCAAATCCAGTGATAGCTAAGCTTGAAGGATAACACTGTCCAAGTTTCCCCGATGGAATTCCACCCAAGCAGTAACAGATAGCCACCAAATTGCTCAGGTGACCCCTGATATCATAGGTAAAGTGATTAATTTTCTTTCCAAATTGAGGCTTTATTCTTTGAATCAATAACCAGGTACTTTCCCAAACAAATTTGTGTGAAATCACTGTTTATGGGAAAGGCTGAATCCTAAAAGTATGTTTCCCCTTCCCAAATTTCAGAAGTATCAAAAATATTTTCCCTGTAGGTAATAAAAAAATAAGATGTGACACTGAGAGGTGTTGCATAAAGTTTCCAGCTAGGCTTTGTAACTAAGATAACCAGAGTGTGTCCCAACTGCAGTACCTCACAGGGGTGTACCAAGGATCCTTTCATGGCTATGAAACCTGATTCTGACGGGAGAAAATGCAAATCCTTGCTATAGAAAACTGCAGAAGAAATGGACCACACAAAGAAAATATAAGCAATACATGGCTAGGATTCTGTTGCCCCAAACAGATGAACTCATTAAGGGACCTCACTACTCATGGCTCCTGGAGAAATATGTTGATAACTCCAATCATGCGTGTCCTTGAAAAATATCAAAGGCATATATGCTGTGTATCTGTAATTAAGCAGAAAGTAAATATAAGTCACTGTCATGCCATAAATTTGTAAAAAGGATAGATTCCAGTAAAAGGATAACAAATTTTACAAAACTTCTTCCTTCTTAAAGGTAAATATTTTCTTACACTGGCTGGCAAGACCATTTAAGTCAATAAAGGCATTTATCAGCCCAAGAACTTGGTGTTATTCACTAGAGTAAAATCTGTTATTTATGAGTCTTGACAATGTCAAGAACATCTTAAAGATATTCGGGCTACAGAGATAGCTCACGAGGCATAGAGTTCACAATACAAGTTTGGAAACTTGAGAATTTGTATGTATATAATGCACATAAAATCAGTGCACACAGCCAACCCCAAAACGCATATGATGCTGTAGGAGGCAGAGACCTGGAAGCTTATAAGACATATAGCCTGGTGTATATAATAAAGGAATACAAAGATACCTGGGATTGAACAGTGTAGAAGGTGAGGAATGACACCAAGGTTGTCCTCTGTCCTCCAACAAGCCCCTTGACACAGGTATAGCACACTCAGATCAATAAGTATGTGAACACAAAAATAAAAATAAACAAAAATAAAAGTGTACTTAAATTGACATTCTATTACAAATGTTTCGTCACATGTCATTAAATACTGCATTGTAAGATTTTTCCTATCTGATTTATTTTTATGGAATTCTTTTCTAGAAGTGTTCTTGGTATACAGGTATGTGATGTTTCAAATTCTGTGATCATGTGAGTGAGTGTATGAAATTTTTGTTGGCTTTACTTTTCACTATGAAAGTGAAAAGAAAATGTATTTGACTCAACCAGTGCCATTCTCTCTCTCTCTCTCTCTCTCTCTCTCTCTCTCTCTCTCTCTCTCTCTATATATATATATATATATATATATATATATATAGATATAGATAGCATATATATATATATATATATGCTTATTCTGTACCTAATAAATGGACTTGTTATTAAGTCTTTCCCCAAACTAGCTATCTTACTATGAATAAAAGCTTTCCCTTAGTCTGGACATGGTTCTGCAAACCTTTAATCTCAGCACTATGGAGGCAGAGGACAGCAGATCACCATGAGATCAATGCCACCCTACTCTATATAAGGAGTTCCAGGTAGCTAAAGAGAGACCATATCTCAAGAAAACAAACAAAAACCAATGAAAACCAAAACCCTTATATTGGCTGTGGTATGCACTTCACCACCTTATTATATCTTTAAAATGTCTGGGCAGAGATATATTGGAACTGGTAGGGTGCTAACGCCTGCTAGGTCAAGCAGTTCTAAAGTTCAGACAGTGAATGTTTCACTACTGGGCATTACTTGTGTCACTCCAAATTAAGTGGCATCAGTTTCCACCAAAGTGCTACAGATAACTGGCAACTCAAGCCCAAGTTGTGGATATCATGTCCCCTTTAAGGACACATGAGAGGGTCCAGATATACCTCAGATGGAAATCTCTCAGATACATCTCTCGTACTTTCTTTGTCTTTACATCTTGCTCTTAATCCTGTTCAGGTTTCTGCTTCACTGTATACGGAATCATTGAATGGGATGAATGCCACCTTGATAATTCGATCATGCTAACTTAAAGGAGAACTATCTCATCTATTCTACAATACATTCTGGCCACAATAGACATTGAACAATGAACCTAATGACCACTTAGTGAAACTGTAATTATAAAACCACATTTCACTAAGATTTTCTAAAAGACAAGACATGCAGTTGGAGGTCTCATTAACACAGGACTTCTCATCCAAACAAGCTTTTATTTACAAATGAAAAAGGGAAAAACCAAAAGGTAAGTGTGCTGGATAGCTTTAGTGTCAACTTGACAGCCTTGGGTAGAGGGCATCTGTCCTAGTTTGTCTTCCACTGCTGTGACAAAACACTCTGACCAACACCAGCTTGGGGAGGAAAGGGTTTATTCAGCTTACATCTCCTGGGTCTCAGTTCTCACTCAGGGAGCCCAAGGCAAGAACTCAGGGCAGGAACCTGGAGGCAGGAGCTAAAGCACAGGCCATGGAGGAATGCTGTTCACTGGCTTGCTCCCCTGGCTCATACCCAGCCTGCCTTCTTATACAGTACACAACAACCTGCCCAGGGAGGTAGCACCCACAGTGGGCTGGGCCCTCCCACACTGCCCAACAATCAAGACAACACTCCACAGACGTGGCCACAGGCCAGTCCAATGGAGCCAATTCCCCAATTGAGGCTCCCTCAATCCAGGTGTGTCAAGTTGACACTAAAGCTATCCAGCACAATTGACCCCTTGTCAACTTGACACACAAAACACATCACTATTAAACCACCACCTTTCCAGTTCTTATCCCCAAAGTATGATGTTAACANTGCTGTATAATTACACCAATTCGTCCCAAGGCATGCGTGACGAGTTGTTTTGTTGTCCTATGTTGGAGTGAATTTATTTTATTCTATGAAAAAGGAGTAAATATAACTCTGGCATCGACTCATCTATGTTGGCGGGACAGGGCTGCCCCTCCTCTTGGGCTGATATTGGCTTGGGAGTTGTTGTATTAATTTAGTTAATATAGCCGTCGTAAGCGATGGGTTTGTGATGGACTTGTTGTTACATTTAAAGACAGTAGTAGTATCAATTTGAGTTTTCCTTTTTTTTCAGATTTTTTGATGTTATTGTTTAATAATGGTATTGGCGAGTATGGGTTATAGTGTTTAAAATTTAGTTTTTATAACAGTGCTTACTCCTTTAGGCAGTCTGGAAAGTCCACGTTCTTTTTTTTTTTTTTTTTCCTTTGTTCTGTCTGGATTTAAGTTTTTTGTTTCTTGGAGTTCTTGATCTCCCTAGGGGGGAGAGCAACGAATCGTGGTGCGTATAGATAGAACTCCTTGGGGGTGCGTAGATATTGAGGAAGATTGCAATTGAGTATGTCTAGGCTATTTATATTTAAAAAATAATATCACTGAAAACACTCGTGCCCTTAAAATAGAAAGCATGTCACATGGGCCGATAATTCAATGTATGTTGATTAATATTCTCCAATATTAGTATACTATGAACTAACCGAATGTTACACTACATTGTACGTGGCATTTGACGTATTGTTGATCTATCAAAGTCAGCATACCAGGTTTTATTGTATTGTGAGCAGAAGTTAAAAATTTGATAGGCAGTTTACAGCCGTAGAAACGGCGGATGGTGGCAGGATTGAGCGGGGGTCTTCGGATTCATTAGTAATTGGTGAACCTTTCGTCATGCACGAAAAGCAAACTTCCTCCTGCTGTATAAAGAAACCTGACCTTGGGGACTCTAACTTTTAAAAGTGGTTAGGTTTTAAAGACTGGGCACACTGACAATCAAAGAAGGGTTGAGAAACACCAGGGAACACTTTTGTAATAAAAATTAGGAGTAGGAGTATTTGAATGGACAAGGGATTGAGAAGTGTTGAGTGTGGAAAAAAAATCGAGTGGATATCCTTGAGTCATTTGTGTTCAAGTTTTTGTGTAATAAGGGCCAGTGTATGTCAACCTTATGTGCACAATAATTGTTGAGTATACCAAAGGATGTGATGATACACTTCTTGATACAGTGAATATGTGTCGCTACTTAATGAAGGTACAGATGTGTAGTGCGTAATATCTCCTAACTGTGAGACATACAAGATTAATGTGGGAATTTACCATTTTGGTGAAATGTTAAGTAACCCTTACTGTTAATAATTTTTTTTGTTATCAGCGTACCTACGGAATCTGTGGTGAGCAGCCAGAGTTAATAAAGCAGACGTTTAAACATCTGTTCAGGAGTAGTTTCTAAAAAGCCAACTTTTCCCCCTTGATCGATAAACTGACCACTTGGTTAGAGTTACAAAAAAAGATCGCAGATAAAAAATCTAAAGAGTCTTAAGCTTCTATGTCATAATAAGTTTTTTATCAATCGCAGGGTTGTTCTTCTTCTACTGAACTGCCGATATGATATTTTTGCTTGTGATTTTGTTTCACCGGGTCACCGGTCACGAGATGGCCCGTAGTTATCGTGGGGTAGATTTGACGGTGACTGCTGCCGATATGTAGCCTTTGGTCCTTGTCTCGCCCGATGCTCCTTGTAATACCGTTTTAATTGTATAGCTCTAGAAAAGAGAGTATGGCTGAGGACATTTGGTTAGCCAGCATGGTAAGCACACTTGGAAACTTAATGGGCGGTGAGGACTTCAGAGCAGTTTTGGTAGTACTGTCCTAAACCTCGTGTAATTCAGAGTGGGAGGAGTATTTTAACCAACTCATGGGATATATACGCTCCTTTATTTTCCTAATTGTGAAACCACTGGAATTAATGATGCAAAGTACAACTTGGTATATGTGTTTTGATAGTTCTCGCTAATGATATATTAGGCGTAAGTTCTGTTAATATATTTTTCTGGTTTTTTTACTACCCTGAACTACTGTAATTTCTGAAATGTATCTATAAACAAGGTGTGTTTTGCTCCTTGGGCCTTCCATTAAAATGGGTATACAGGGTTTGTGGCAACTAAATTCATGTTTTTTAACCCCTGAAAAAAAAAAATCATCTTCACAGCTGTGAAATAATTCCAACTGGAGAAAAACCTTATAATGTAAAGAGTATGCGCAATGCCTTAAGATATCACAGTAATCTCCAAATACATGAACAAAAAACAATTATTAATACTGGAAGAAAAGCCCTATGAATGTAAAGTGTGGTGAAACCTTTACATATCATTTGTTATCTTTAATTACATGAAGACATGTTCATTACTGGTATAAAAGCCTACTTATGAAAACAAGGTGGTAAAGCCTTTTTTAAACATAAATGTAATCTTTAAAGACCTGCCTAAAATTCATACTGGGAGAAAGATGAATGTAAACTATTGTGGTAAAGCCTTTACATTTCCCATTCCTCATAAATGGATAAAAAAGTTCATATGTGGAACAAAACTCTGTCAATGTACCATCAATGTGGAAAAGCCTGAGAGGGCTGGAGAGATGGCCTTAGCAGTTAGAGTGACGACTAGCTCTTACAGAGGACCAGGTTTGATCCCCAGCACCCACTGGCGGCGAGAACCGTCTGAAACTCCACATTTCCAGGAGACTCCAGTTCCAGGGAATCCCGAGACCTCTTCTGACATCCGCGACAACTGCACGAACATAGGTGCACACACTACATGCAGACAGTACATTCATACACATACAGAAATAATAAAAAAATTTTTAAATGAAAAGCCTTTAGATTTCATAGTTCCTTGCAATTTCATGAAAAGAAAATCATTGTAGCTAAGAACCCTGTGAATGCAAACAATGCCTTTAGATGTTTCACTACCCCAAACACGGTAGAGCCCTTGCATGCCAGTGTTCTATCAACTCATGGGAGAAAAGCCATAGAGATGTGAAGTGAAAATGTTGCTCAGCCTTTATGAGTATACGAGTATACAGACTATGAATCCGATGAAACCCTAGATAGTGGTGTTTATCCGTTTTTTTTCATTTGCATAGAAATGCTTGTGAGAGCCCTGTTGGTAGTGTCCACGTATCAGAGGACATACTTGCACCCTTCACTGATCAGACATACATCCTTTGTATGTGTTTCCCAGTCTTTTTTTTTTTTTTTTTTTTTTATCTTTTCGAGACGGGTCTCCCTTAGCCCCAAGCTGTCCTGGAACTCCCTCTGTAGACCAGACGGCCTTGACAAATTCACAAAGATCCCGCCTGCATCTCGCCTCCAAGTGCCAGGATTAAAGGCGTGCGCCACCACGCCTAGGCTGTGTTTCCCAAGTCTTTTAAGCAACAAGTTGAATTATTTATATTCTTGTCTATACTTCTGTCAGGCAGGTGTTAGTGTGAGAACAGGACAAACATGATAGAACAATCATAATGCATGGACGTAAAAAGATATCGAAGGAAAAGGAAATGTTTTCTGCCTTGTATTTCTGCTGAATGTGTCTCCTCCTCTTGCTGCTGTGCGGTCCTTCATGATAGACCGCAGCTCCTAGCCTTCCCAGTGTGTACTAAATGGCAGCAACTCTAGGAGCTTTTCGGGTTTTACACAGAATGGAACTGCTGGGGCATCTAGCCTATGGACTGAGCAGTTTCTGGGTTCTCACCCTCACTATGGTCCACATGGGCATCGCTAGACTGCCAACAGCCCTGTGGAAGCTCAACTACTGAATACCCTTTGATGAGGCAAATACCTTCTGTTGCTCATGTACTTCTACAGTATTCATTACTGTATGGCTTCTGGTAACAGGGTGGCATATAGAAAACCAGAACTGATGGATGGTGATCTTCCATTGGCTAAATTCTGCAAGACACAGTCCCTGAATTTGAGCCAATGTACTCTGTGTAGTGCGCAAAGAAATCAATAGACTTTTAGCACAGTTTGTAAGTGTGTGTTCTAAAAGGACTTAAATGTCAAATCAGTGGTTAATTATTATGAAAATAACTATATCTCCAGGACAGTTGACATGTTTTTGCCCATGTTGAGGTACAAATTATGTATCTTTATTGAACATTATTCATCTTAAAATTGAATTATTTTATTCTGACATTTTACAAAAGGAAAGGAAAGAAGGAAAGTTGGGAATTTATAAAAGGAAGAGTTTATTTGAGCTACGATTGATGGTTCCAGGGAATAGTGCCCATGATGGTTCCAGGGGAATTAGTGTTCATCATGCTGGGGAGGCATGGTGGCAGGAGGTGCCAAAGCAGAGCAGAAAGCACAGCTTCACACCTTCAAGTAGGCACAGGAAGTAGGGAGAATGACCACCAATGTAAGCTTTTTGAATTCTCTAAGCCTTCCCAGTGACAATGTCTTCCTCCAGCAAGGCCACACACTTCTAAGACTTCCCAAAACAGCAACCAACTGGGGCAAAATGCCCAAATATTTGGAGCCTGTGGGAGACATTCTCATACAAACCACACACAGAGGTAGACCAAGTAAGGATAGAAATATGTAAGAATTATATGAGTGATAGACATTTTTTGTTGTCAGTGATTGAAGAGAGGAGATTAATGCTTTTTAGATAAAATTGGATTTTATGTGGAAGTTTGTTCTAAATGTGGAATATTCCAGAGTGGGAACAACAGCAGAAAAAGTAAAGAAAACCAAACACTTTGGCATGTTACTGCAGGTCTGAGGAAGTTACAAAGAAATTGGTAAGAGATACACTTGAAGAGGGTATCAAATAATTAAGTTTAGTGTCTTAAGTTCTATTTTGTCTCTGGAATAGTATACTAGCACTCTCACTAGACATGTTGATTTCACTAGTTGTCTACTCCAGGCTTTAAGAATTTAGAAGTGCATGCAGTAGAAGCCTCACTCTCTACATTAACTTTCAGATTTGCTCATTTGGACACTCCAAAAGGTCAAACAAAACTGATTATAAGTACAACGGCAAGCCTGGTTAATAATTAGAGGGGTCAAAAATATATTTCCTTTCACTGATGAGTACTTAAGTTTCACAGAAACCCAGTAAAAGATTAAAAGGGGATAGATTACCAACCTAATTGTAAACCAATGGGAAGACCTGCTCTTAGGGCTGGAGAAGATTGCTAGCAGTTAAGGACACTGACTGCTCTTGCAGAGGACCCGGTTCGATCCACAAGTACCCACTGGCAGCTGAGAACCGATCCTAACTCCAATTCCGGAGAATCCAGTTCCAGGGGAATCCGACGCCCCATTGTGACCTCCTACGGTTGCACGACATGGGTGCACAAACGTACGTGCAGACAGTACATTCATCACACATAAAATAAATAAATAAAATAAAATATTTTAAAAAGACCTGCTCTCAATGGATATTCAATGCCCCCTCCCCCATCTCCCTGCAATAAGTGGAGTCTTTTCTGCTGAGGAACATTGTCAAATTCTCCAAAGTAAGGAGAGGACCTTCAAATCCAGTGATAGCTGAGCTTGAAGGATAACACTGTCCAAGTTTCCCCGATGGAATTCCACCCAAGCAGTAACAGATAGCCACCAAATTGCTCAGGTGACCCCTGATATCATAGGTAAAGTGATTAATTTTCTTTCCAAATTGAGGCTTTATTCTTTGAATCAGTAACCAGGTACTTTCCCAAACAAATTTGTGTGTAATCACTGTTTATGGGAAAGGCTGAATCCTAAAAGTATGTTTCCCCTTCCCAAATTTCAGAAGTATCAAAAATATTTTCCCTGTAGGTAATAAAAAAATAAGATGTGACACTGAGAGGTGTTGCATAAAGTTTCCAGCTAGGCTTTGTAACTAAGATAACCAGAGTGTGTCCCAACTGCAGTACCTCACAGGGGTGTACCAAGGATCCTTTCATGGCTATGAAACCTGATTCTGACGGGAGAAAATGCAAATCCTTGCTATAGAAAACTGCAGAAGAAATGGACACAACAAAGAAAATAATAAGCAATACATGCTGGATTCTGTTGCCCCAAACAGATGAACTCATTAAGGGACCTCACTACTCATGGCTCCTGGAGAAATATGTTGATAACTCCAATCATGCGTGTCCTTGAAAAATATCAAAGGCATATATGCTGTGTATCTGTAATTAAGCAGAAAGTAAATATAAGTCACTGTCATGCCATAAATTTGTAAAAAGGATAGATTTCCAGTAAAAGGATAACAATTTTAAAAACTTCTTCCTTCTTAAAGGTAAATATTTTCTTTAACTGGCTGGCAAGACCATTTAAGTCAATAAAGGCATTATATCAGCCCAAGAACTTGGTGTTATTCACTAGAGTAAAATCTGTTATTTATGAGTCTTGACAATGTCAAAGAAACATCTTAAAGATATTGGGGCTACAGAGATAGCTCACGAGGCATAGAGTTCACAATACAAGTTTGGAAACTTGAGAATTTGTATGTATATAATGCACATAAAATCAGTGCACACAGCCAACCCCAAAACGCATATGATGCTGTAGGAGGCAGAGACCTGGAAGCTTATAAGACATATAGCCTGGTGTATATAATAAAGGAATACAAAGATACCTGGGATTGAACAGTGTTAGAAGGTGAGGAATGACACCAAGGTTTCCTCTGTCCTCCAACAAGCCCCTTGACACAGGTATAGCACACTCAGATCAATAAGTATGTGAACAAAAAATAAAAATAACAAAAAAAAGTGTACTTAAATTGACATTCTATTACAAATGTTTCGTCACATGTCATTAAATACTGCATTGTAAGATTTTTCCTATCTGATTTATTTTTATGGAATTCTTTTCTAGAAGTGTTCTTGGTATACAGGTATGTGATGTTTCAAATTCTGTGATCATGTGAGTGAGTGTATGAAATTTTTGTTGGCTTACTTTTCACTATGAAAGTGAAAAGAAAATGTATTTTGACCAACCAGTGCCATTCTCTTCTCCATTCTCTCTCTCTCTCTCTCTCTCTTATACTAATATATATTAAGTATAATGATGAGATATAAGATAGATAGATAGATATGATAGAATATAATATAATAATATATATTGCTTATTTCTGTACTAATAAATGGACTTGTTATTAAGTCTTTCCCCAAACTAGCTATCTTACTATGAATAAAGCTTTCCCTTAGTCTGGACATGGTGTCTGCAAACCTTTTTTCAGCACTTGGAGGCAGAGGAAGCAGATCACCATGAGATCAATGCCACCCTACTCATATATATAAGGAGTTCCAGGTAGCTAAAGAGAGACCCATATCTCAAGAAACAAAAAAAAACCAATGAAAACCAAAACCCTTATATTGGCTGTGGTATGCACTTCACCACCTTATTATATCTTTAAAATGTCTGGGCAGAGATATATTGGAACTGGTAGGGTGCTAACGCCTGCTAGGTCAAGCAGTTCTAAAGTTCAGACAGTGAATGTTTCACTACTGGGCATTACTTGTGTCACTCCAAATTAAGTGGCATCAGTTTCCACCAAAGTGCTACAGATAACTGGCAACTCAAGCCCAAGTTGTGGATATCAGTCCCCTTTAAGGACACATGAGAGGGTCCAGATATACTCATAGATGGAAATCTCTCAGATCATCTCTCGTACTTTCTTTGTCTTTACATCTTGCTCTTAATCCTGTTCAGGTTTCTGCTTCACTGTATACGGAACATTGAATGGGATGAATGCCACCTTGATAATCTCGATCATGCTATACTTAAAGGAGAACTATCTCATCTATTCTACAATACATTCTGGCCACAATAGACATTGAACAATGAACCTAATGACCACTTAGTGAAACTGTAATATAAAACCCATTTCACTAAGATTTTCATAAAAGACAAGACATGCAGTTGGGAGTCTCATTAACACAGGACTCTCATCCAAACAAGCTTATTACATAATAAAAGGGAAAAACCAAAAAGGTAAGTGTGCGGATCGTAGCTTTAGTGTCAACTTGAAGCCTTGGGTAGAGGGCATTGTCAGTTTGTCCTTCCCACTGCTGTACAAAACACTCCTGACCAACACACTTGGGGAGGAAGGGTTTATTCAGCTTACATCTCCTGGGGTCTCAGTTCTCACTCAGGGAGCCCAAGGCAAGAACTCAGGGCAGGAACACCTGGAGGCAGGAAGCTAAGCACAGGCCATGGAGAATGCTGTTCACTTGGCTTGCTCCCCTGGCTCATACCCATCGCCTCTTTCTTAAATACAGTACACTCGACAAACCTGCCCAGGGAGGTAGGACACCACAACAGTGCTGGCTCCACACTGAGCGCCGCTGAGTCCGGCTCACGCCTTCTTTCTTGACCCGACCATAACGCATTCGGAGTTGTTTGTTTTTCTTCTCACTTTTTTATTATCATATGCCCTGCCTCACAATCAAATGACAGCGACCTATAACACTCCTACCAGACGTGCCACAGCCAGTCCAATGAGCCAAGATTTCCCAATTGGAAGCTCCACCGCGTCTTTATGAGGTAATCAAACATTATCGGTACATTATTCCCCTGCTTCCGCCTTCTTCCCAGGTCAAGGATGTTGTCAACCAAATTGATCCACTGAAGACTAATTATTCCTGTATACTTATTCCTACACATATTCTACTCCCAGCCTTGTCAACTGGACCACAAAATCCCCAATATATACACAGAACGGAAAGTATCAATTCGTAGGATTTAATTTTAGACAAGACTTCTCTCAGTCAAGAACACATGCAGTACACACTCACACACCTCGGTTTCCAGTTCTTATCTCCCAAGTATGATGTTAACATAATCACAACCTAAGACAGTACATACCTAAAGTCCCACAGTCCTTAAACTGTCCAAACACTTAAAAGGTTCACAGTCCGTAAAAGTCTCTTACTGTGGGCTGCTGTAAAATCCCAAACAAGCTATGTGCGGGTCTATTATTTCAAAGGGAAGAATCAGGCACTCAAACAAAACCCAAGTCCAGCAAAGTAGCACAAGGCTGGACTCCTGGATTCACTCACGATCTTCTGGCTCCAAAGACTCTCGGCAGCTCCCTTTGCTCGCTCTGCTAACCACTAGCAACGACCATCAGCTCATCCGAAGCCCCAGCAAACTCACATTCC
This sequence comes from Rhizomys pruinosus, assembly GCA_009823505.1. Lineage (NCBI taxonomy): Eukaryota > Metazoa > Chordata > Mammalia > Rodentia > Spalacidae > Rhizomys > Rhizomys pruinosus. The sequence continues at coordinate 34,112 of VZQC01012267.1, read as the reverse complement.
ACATACCTGCTGCTGCCTTTGGTGGTTTGTCCTATGGTCCTGGCATCTCAAAAAAAAAAAAAAACAAAAAAAAAAAGCTGGGGTCTCCACTGTAAACTGAGGCAGCACCTTCACACAATGTCTCTTCTGACTCTCCTGGTGCAAAACCTCAACTCTTCCTGACCCCTGGAATACTGGAGTCTTCACTGCAACCGAGGCACACTTCCACCAATGCTCTTTCCTGACATCTCACAGAGCCAAGCCTCGGCTACTCGCTGTGACCCCCTCAAAATATGCACAAACCATATCACCTTGGCAGAACGTTACAGTTACCAGTCCTCGCTTTCTGGACTCGAGATGGAGGCAACAGCCCTTCTGCAGATCACAGCTTCTGTGTGCTGGACGATCAAGCTATGAAATAGTAAATTTCTCCCAGAAGATTTCACCACAAAAATGCTTTTTTTGGTTTCTTTTTACTTACAGCTGATTCTTTCTTCAGCCCCAGCTAACCAGCATCAATTGTCCCAGTACAACAAAGATTTCCCTTCAGGTTCTGGTCTCTTGTTACTTACAGCTGATTCTTCAGCCCCAGCTGACCAGAATCCACAGATTACAGTCCTGATGATCTCTGTTCCCCTTTGAAACTAGAAACTTCACAAGCCAGGCCTCCATTTTCTACAAATCCTTCAGCAAAACTGCTCCAAGCTCCACAGCAACAATCTTTAGTCATTCAATGATCTTCCCAGCCCAAAGTTCCAAATGCCTCCACAATCCTTCCCCAAAACACTAAGGTCAGGTCTGTCACAGCAATACCCCACTCTTCTGGTACCAATTTCTGTCCAAGTTTGTCTTCCATTGCTCTGACAAAACACTCTGACCAACACCAACTTGGGGAGGAAAGGGTTTATTCAGCTTACACCTCCTAGGTCACAGTTCATCACTTAGGGAGCCCAAGGGAGGAACTCAGGGCAGGAACCTGGAGGCAGGAGCTGAAGCACAGGCCATGGAGGAATGCTGTTCACTGGCTTGCTCCCCTGGCTCATGCCCAGCCTGTCTTCTTATATGGTACACAACAACCTGCCCAGGGAGGTAGCACCCACAGTGGGCTGGGCCCCCCCACACTGCCCAACAATCAAGACAATACTCCACAGACGTGGCCACAGGCCAGTCCAATGGAGTCAGTTCCCCTATTGAGGCTCCCTCAACCCAGGTATGTCAAGTTGACACAAAAGCTATCCAGCACAGCATCTCAACTGAGGAATTTCCTCCATTGTACTGGCCTGTGGCCATGTCTATGGGGCATTTTCTCAATTGTTGAGTGATGTGGGAGGGCCCAGGCCATGGTGGGTGGTACCACCCCTGGGCAGGTGGTCTTGTGATGTTTAGTAAAGCAGGCTGAGCACAGGGCAGGGGAGCAAGCCAGTAAGCAAAGGTCATCCATGGTCTGTGCTCCAGGTTCCTGTCCCAAGTTCCTGCCTTGGCCTCCCTTGATGATAAAAACCTAATAAACCCTTTCCTCCTCAAGTTGGTTTTGGTCAGAGTGCTTTGTTACAGTAATAGGGATGCAAACGAGGACAAAAATTGTTAACAGAAGTGGAATATTGCTGTGATGGACCTGACTCTATGTGTCTGGGAGGATTATGGAAGTGTTTGCAACTTTGGGCTGGAAAAGCCATTTAGTGCTCACAGCTTAGTGAGCTGTTGCTGGGAAGCTTGGAACAGTTAGGCTTAAGAGAAATGTGAATGATTGGGGCTTGTGATTTTTTTTAAGGGAAGCAAAGATTCTTCAGGGATGTTTGAGTCAAATTAATAATTTTTAGAAGCGAGAGCTGGGTGTGGTAGCACACGCCTTTAATCCCAGCACTAGGGAGGCAGATTGGTTTTTATGAGTTCAAGGACAGCCTGGTTTATATAAGGAGTTACAGGCCAGCTGGGGCTACAGGGAGATCCTGTCTCAAAAAGACCAAAAGTAATTTTTGGAAGTGAAACCTTTCATGCTTTACTGAGACAATTGATAGTGGTTAGCTGGTGTTGAAAAATCATACTGAGGTGAAATATTCTGGGATGCCGTGGTCCAGATGGCCAAGATGACTATTTTTGCCACACCATTATATGTATGTGTTTACATGTATAAAAATTAACATTTTACCATGATTTTTGACTGTTACTTATTCTTTGGGTTTCAGGATTATCTTGACAAAGTGTGCTGTATAGTCCAGAAAATGATCTATGACAGCCATACTTTCAGGTTTGAATGAATGAGTTTATTAACTATATATCAAGCCAGAGTAAAAGATAGATAGATATGTAAGAGCTCAATATATATATATATTATATATATATACATATATATGTAAGTATGTATACTATAGATAGATGATATATACAGATATATGTAAGTATGTATACTATAGATAGATGATATATACAGATAGATAAAATAGATACTAGATAAATAGATAGATGATGGGTAACAAAATATCAAATTGGGTGCTCAAAGTCCATCAGATATTTACTGAGGAAGCTTCAGGGATGCAGTCAGTTGGAATTTCAGATAGACACCTATGCAAAACAGTGTCTTCCCAGGTGAGGCTTCCAAGATAAAAAAACAAAAACAAATAATAGCAGAATGGTAGCATCATCAAATCAGAGATGTAGAAACACTCACCTAAAACTGACGGGAAGCCCATTATTAAGCCAGCCACCTGGAGTTCACAAGGGCTAATTGTCCTGGCCACGGAAGCATTACTTCTTGTTAGGCTTCCAGGCAAAAGAAAAGGCACCATAGAGAACATCTAATCAGGTGCTCACAACATACAGCACAAGGTAACTGGGGACGTTGAGGCACTAGCATGACTTCCCAATTGAGCTTTCTCTGAATGAATGAGCTTCCCATGGATAAATGTCTGTTTTGTCTTTCACACTGCATGCACTTTTTTAAATTTTTTAAATTAATTTTATTTATTTCTGCATGTGTATGAATGTACTGTCTGCATGCAGGTCTGTGCACCCGTGTTGTGCAATGCCGCGGAGGTCAGAAGAGGGTGTCGAAAGAGGGTGTCGGATTCCCCGGAACTGGAGTTCTCCTGGAATTGGAGTCCCAGACGGCTCTCGGCCTCCATGTGGGTGCTGGGGATCGAACCCGGGTCCTCTGCAAGAGCGTTGGTGCTCCCAACCGCTAGGCCATCTCTCCAGCCCCCTGCATGTACTTTTAAGTCATAGGTGAAACAACAGTAACCTCTGTTACAAGTGGTTTACCTTCTTGCTGTATTCAAGAATATGATGTTTTTACTATTGGTTTATGTTCTTGTTTGCTTTCAATTGCTATGACAAAATACTCTGACTTATGGATCTCAAGGTAGGAGCTCAAAGCAGGAACCCAGAGGGAGGAGCTGAAGCACAGGACGTGGAGGAAGGACACTGCTCACTGGCTTGCTCCGTCCGCCTGACCCAAGCTCAGCCTGCTTTTTTTTTTTTTTTTTTCCTTTTTAAAACAGGGCCTCCTTTAGTCCCAGCTGGTCTGGAACTCACTCTGTAGACCAGGTTGGCCTTGAACTCACAGAGATCCTCCTGCCTCTGTCTTCCAAGTGTTGGTATTAAAGGCATGCACCATCTGACCTGGCTCAGCCTGCTTTCTTCAGAGTCCAGAGTGCTAACCATTACACCATGGAACCATACTCAGCCTTTCTTATACAATACAGACAACCTCCCATGGTGGGCAGAGCTCTCCCACATCACTCAACAATCAAGAAAACATTCCACAGGCATGGCCACATACCAGTCCAATGGAGGCAATTCCCCAATTGAGGCTCCCTCATCCCAGGTGTGTCAAGATGACACTAAAGCTATCCAGTACAATTGACCCCTTGTCAACTTGATACACAAAACATACCACTATTAAACCACAGCCTTTCCATTTCTTGTCCCCAAGATATGATGTTAACATTAGTACCACAACATAAGACAGTACAACCTGAAAACACCCAGAGTCCTGAAAAAATCCAAACACTTAAAAATTCAGTCTCACCGGGTGTGGTGGCACACGCCTTTAATCCTAGCACTTGGGAGGCAGAGGCAGGTGGATCTTTGTGAGTTCAAGGCCAGCCAGGTCTACAGAGTGAGTTCCAGGACAGCTGGGGCTACAGAGAGACCCTGTCTCAAAAAGACCAAAAAAAAAAAAAAATTCAGTCTCTTAACTGCAGGGTCCTGTAAAATCCAAAACAAGTACTGTCTTATTTCAAAAGGAAGAATCGGCTACAACTAAGCAAAACCCAAGTCCAAAGTAGCTTCAGGCTGGGCATGTGAGATTCACTCACCACCTTCTGGGCTCCAGAGTGTTTTGGCAGCTGCACTTCTCTGACTGTGCCATCAACAGTACACTACTCTCTTGCAGGCCCAGGTTGGCTCCATTCCACACCTGCTCCTGCCCTTGGCGGTCATCTCACGGTCCTGGGATCTCCAAAAAGCTGTGGTCTTCACTGAAACTGAGGCTGCACCTTCACCAGTGGGCTCTTATGACCTCTCCTGGTGCAAAGCCTCAGATTCTCTTCATGACCCCTGCAATCCTGGGGTCTTCACTGTAACCAAGGCTGCATTTTCACCAATAGCATTCCCTGGCCTCTCAGATTGACAAGCCTCAGCTGTGCTTTGTGACCCCTTCACACTTTCAACACCAGAACCATGTAGGAGACTCTTACACATCACCAAGTTCTGCTTCCAGCTTGAGATGGAAGCTTGGGGCCCCTCTGGACCATAGCTTCTGTGTGCCGACCCTGAGTAAATTCTTCCCAAAAGGTTTCACCACAGTGATCCTGGTCTCTTTTTACTTACAGTTTAGTTTTCAGCCCCAGCTAACCAGTGTCAATTGTCCCAGTAAAACAAAAGATTTGCTTTCTCTCTCTCTCTCTCTCTCTCTCTCTCTCTCTCTCTCTCTCTCTCTCTCTCTCTCTCATATTTTTGAGACAGGGGTCTCCCTATAACCCCAGCTGTCCTGGAACACAATATGTAGACTAGACTGGCCTTGAACTCACAGAGATCTGCCTGCCTGTGCCTTACGAGTGCTGGGATTGAAGGCATGTGCACCATGCCTGGCTCTGGTCTCTTCTTAATCACAGCTGATTCTTCAACTCCAGCCATCCAGAACCCACAGATTCTCAATTCAAGACAGAACACAAACATCCCTGGCTTTTTCTACTTCCCTTTGAAACTTCACAAACCAAGCCTCCATTTTCTCCAGTTCTTTCAACATAACTATTCCAAACCCTAAGCACTCAATGATGTTTTTAGCCCAGGAAATCCTGGTACTAGTTTCTGTTCTACTTTGCTTTCATATTGCTGTGACAAAACACTCTGACCAATACCAAGTTGAGGAGGAGAGGGTTTATTCATCTTACATCTCCTGGGTCACAGTTTATAACTTAGGGTGCCCAAGGCAGGAACTCAGGGCAGGAACCTAGAAGCAGGAGCTGAAGCACAGGCCATGGAGGAACTCTGCTTACTACCCTGCTCTTCTTGTCCATCTTGAGTCTCCTTTCTTATACAATACAGAACAGCCTGCCCAGGCACCACCCACAGTGGGCTAGGCCCTCCCACGTGACTCAGCATAGTCCAGTGCAATGGAAGAATTCCTCAACTGTGGCTCCCTCCATTCAGGTTCATCAAGGTGACACTAAAGCAATCCAGCACAAGTGTTTATTTTTCTCTTTCTTTCCGGTTTGGTGGCAATGTATTCCTTTCTAATTTCTCTCTCTCTCTCTCTCTCTCTCTCTCTCTCTCTCTCTCTCTCTCTCTCTGTTTGCCTTGAACTCACAGAGATCTATCTGCCTCTGCCTCCTGAGTGCTGGGATTAAAGTTATGTGCTAACATGCAGGGCTAATTTCTTTTTTTTTATTTTTTTGATGCGACTCTTCATTTACATACCCTAGGTTAAATTTGAAATAATACCAAGGTAATAGCAGACACCAAACTATTATATATCTATAGAAATGATAAGAATTTATATATTAAAGAATAGTATTTCCCAATTTAAAGCTAGCCACTCCTCATAAGCGTATAGCATAAAAATTAAACTGGCCAAAAATCAATTATAATTCCAGAGTAATAAATTCTGTCAAATATTCCAAATATCAAGTTAAATATTCTGCAGAGTACAAAAATGGTAGACATGAGGAAAAATATACTCAATATAAAGGATATGAAGATTCAGTGGTTAAACTGCCTTATTCAGGCTAACAAGATAGCTTAGCTGTTGAAGGCCCTTGCAACCCATCCAATCAGTCTGAGTTGTAGTCACAGAATGTGCATGGTAGAAGGAGGGAGTCAGTCTGGTGTAGTGGTGCACGCCTTTAATCCCAGCACTCAGGAGGCAGAGGCAGGCCGACTTTTGTGAGTTCACTCATAACCACAACTCTAAGCATAAGTACATTACTTGTCTTCAAGAGACTGCTTTAGTTCATCTGCAGCATATTATGAACTGCCCTGTCCCAAATGCTAGAACCACAGTTTTTGATGGTTCTAGAAATGGCAGAGCTGCATACTGGTCCTCTCAATGGCAGCACATGGGGCAAACAACTTTCACTTCTACAGTGTGTTGAATTCATGCTATTATCATGATTTTCTCAGATTTTGATGCCTCTCTTAATTATCTGATTCTCAGTATGTGGTAGGAGTTACTAAACTGATTGAGATTGCTAAGGCATTTATTTAGACTCTTACAGCTTCTTGTGTGGGCACCATGATAACCTTTTATCATAATTCATGTATGCTCTCCCTCCCAATTACCATGTCCATCAATGGAATGAAATACATATGCTGATGCCTTGGTTATCTCCATTTTTCTCTAGAAAATCTTATTATTTTTATTTTATGTGAATGAGTGCATTGCATTGCCTGCATGTGTGTAAGTGCACTCACACTGTGCAATGCCTGTGGAGGTCAGAAAAGGGTGTTGGATTCCGCAGGAACTGGAGTTAGGGATGGTTGTTAGCTACCATGTGGCCGGTGCTCTTAACTACTGAGCCATCTCTCTAGCCCTGACCTCAATTTTTCAACAAGCCCATGCATCTCCCACTCTTTGACACCAAAGTACTAAACCATTATGCAAGCTTTCTGTCACCATTTCAAGGACGAAAGCCTCCATATCATATGGCCCTGTCTTGACTGTCCTCAATTAACCCCAATTGCTGCTTCTCAGAGTGTTAATCCTAGAGGCCTTACATCCAATTCCATTTGGCAAATAGATGTTACACATACTCCTTCCATCATACGGGCTCTGGAGATGCAGCTCAAGTTGTCTAGGTTGGATGCAAGGACTTTCATCAGGTGAGCCATCATCTTACTGGCCTGAACCAGGCATTTGAACTACCGAAGCTTCATATTCTTTCACTAAATTGGATATATGTTTCCCCATGACTACTGTTATTTGTACCCACAACTATTTTTTTTGCCAGTTTCATTTGATAGCTACTATCAAAGGAGTGTGACCAGCTTTAATTTAGGAAAAGATTGGACTTTCATACATAAATTCTTAGAATTTCAACTGGTGGATAATAACTTGATATATATTATTGAGCCATTTCTACAGCCCCTGTGTTTTATGTGTAGGTGTGTTAAGCAGCATGGATATATGGATAGCCCGAGTGCCTGATGTCAGCAGGCCAAAAGTGCAGGATATATCTTCTGGAAATGGAGTTCCAGCAGTGTAAGAGTTGTCATATGGTTGTGGGAAACTGAGGCTGGGTTCTCTAGAAGAACAAAACATGCTCTTAACAACTGAGCCATCTCTCTCATGACCTAGTGAAATCTACATTACATTGGAAATCACACTGTGTTATTTGAGCTGTAAGGCTGGCTCCAGAAGTGAGGATACTCTGCACGGTTCACCATTTGAGACCCACACATCTTAGTCTCAAAGTGTCCCGTAAGGCCCATTGTTTGAGGACAGACACATCCTCTGCAAGTCTGTGACAGGAAGGGATGAGAACATCAACATATCCATTGTATTCTTAAAAAAAAAAAAAAACAACCTATTGTGTTCTTAAAAATAGAGAAAGGATGCATGGAATGCACAAAACTTCAATAAAGCTATTAAAAAATAGCAAGAATGTAAACCACTTCCAAGAGAGGTTACTATTGTGTATCCCATGATGGAAAAGTGTGTGAAGCGGGAAGAAGCAGCTGGCTGTTTAGCCTGGGAAGCTCATCCGTAGAGAGGAAGCTCAGTTCGGCACTCCTGCTAGTGCTCTGTCTTCCCCAGCCATGTTATGCTGTGTGACATGAGCACCTGATTTGATGCTCTCTCTATGTTGCTACTTATTCTTTTTTTTTTTAATTTTTTTTAATTAATTTTATTTATTTCTGTATGTGTATGAATGTACTGTCTGCATGCAGGCCTGTGCACCCGTGTCGTGCAACGCCGCGGAGGTCAGAAGAGGGTCTCGGATTCCCCTGGAGCTGGAGTTCTCCTGGAATTGGAGTTTCAGACGGCTCTCGGCCGCCATGTGGGTGCTGGGGATCGAACCCGGGTCCTCTGTAAGAGTGGTCGGCGCTCTTAACCGCTAGGCCATCTCTCCAGCCCTTGCTACTTATTCTTTTACTTGAGAGATTCACCAGAAGTGATGCTTCCCTGCCTAGGGTCCACAGTGAACTCTGCTGACTGCTTTAATGATACTTTCCCAATCAGGATTAGATGGATATTTGTAAGCCTCTGACTTGATGATCCTTCCTCTCTGCAGTTATTTGTTCTTTCACTTGAAAGCCTCACATGAGGGAGCCATGCTGCCTTTCCAGAACTGTTTATCAGGAACTCCAGTTGAGTTGTCTCAGTGAGGCTTATCCAGGAGATAGCTGATGGGATTTCAACAACCCGTTTTGATAATCTGTCTATCTATCTATCTATCTATCTATCTATCTATCTATCTATTTATCTATCTATCTATCTATTGATCGATCCATCCATCCATCCATCCATCGATCCATCCATCCATCCACCTACCCACCTACCTACCCCACTACTCACATACCTTTCTTTTTTTTTAAAGAAGCATCTCACCTTCATGTTTGTTCCAGTGCTGTTCACAGCAGCTAAGAAACAAACCATCTAAGTATATATAACTGATAAACAATGGTCAGGTGGTTTATATATACCATGGACGCTAGCCACACAAGCATGATTTACTTAAAATCTAAGGTTCTCATGATATTCTTTGAGGAGGGCACAGTTCTTGAGTGTGAACTTTGCAGATTACAATATCATGCTGCAATGCCAAAATGTTGGCCATGCCTGCATTAGCCCTTAAAAGGAATAGTATCTTCAACCTTCCAATATGGACTGAAGACTCATGTCTCTCCAAGAATCCCCCAAACCCTCAGTGGCAGTTGGGGACTGCTGAGACATCCAGCTTGTGGACTGAGCAAGCACTGGGGCTTCGGCCTCTTCAGAGTATAGACTGCCACTGTTGGACTACCCAGCCTGCATCACTGGAGACCAGTACATGAAGATTAAGAAAGGACGTGGTGCTTACTGGACCTCACTTGGTGACCATGGGAAGGGAAGACCCCAGTGTGGAGCACAAGGGCAGGACTGATGGTTGTCTGGGCTTGCCAAGGAGGAGCCCTCAAATAATTTCTTAAGGAAAACATGACATTTTTCAGCCTGCAAGTGTCTGTACGTCTGTCCATAGACCCCACCCCCATCCCCGGGCAGACGGCACGTGGGCAGCCTGGCTCCGCCACCAGCGCTCGCCGCCCGGTATGCCGTGGACTCCACGCACCTGGCTGGAACTCTGGGGTTGTCGGGGGTCTGGACGGCTTGGGGCGGCACCAGCATCACATACCTTTCTATTGATTCCTATCATTCTTTTTTTTTCTTCTTGGTTTTTTTTTGGGGGGGGGGCTTTTTGAGACAGGGTCTCCCTGTAGCCCCAGCTGTCCTGGAACTCACTCTGTAGACCAGGCTGGCCTTGAACTCACAAAGATCCACCTGCCTCTGCCTCCCAAGTGCTAGGATTAAAGGTGTGCACCGCCCGGCTCTGTCATCTATTCTTTTACTTTGGTTTGCTAATGACCAGTTCAGTCTAAACAAATGGAGAAATGAACAAACCAAGAGAGAGCTAAGACCCATAAAGAACTCAACATCCACCTAAGGAGGCAATGCTGTGTTGGGTACAAGGGCCCCAAGCTGGTACCAGACACTGATGTGTCTGATCATGCTAGTGAAAGGAGACTGTCCTTTAGGTACCACACTAAGGTAAAATAACTATAGATAAAAACTATACTTCAGGGCTATAGAAGTGGCTCAGGGCTTAAGAGAACATGTTGCTCTTGCAGATCACCTGGATTTGGTCCCTAGCAGCCAAGCAGGGGCAAACAACCATCCATAATGCCATTTCCAGGGGGATCCAATGGCCTCTTCTATTCTCCAGAGGCACCGCAAGCACGTGTGTACTTACAAACACAGGCAAAACAGTCATAAACATTAAAGCAAAACAAAACAAAGTATCACCACCACCACCACCACCACCAACAACAACAACACCAAAGCCCCCTTCTAACCCTAAAGGGACTGTAAGATGCTTTAGTTATTCTTCTTACGGCTGTGGCAAAATACCTGGGAAGAAGTGTTATAGGAAAAGAAGGGCTTATGCTGGCTTCCATTTCAGGGGATGCATTCCATCATGATAGGAAAGGCACAGTGAGAGTAGCCGGGTCTAGCTGTTCATGCTGCATTTGTCAGCAGGAATCGGACAGCAAACAGGAGTTTGAGTTCTTTATAAAAATCTCAAGGCCAGTCCCCAGTGACCCACCTCCTCTGTCAAGACTCCATTTCCTAAAGATTCCATAATATCAGAAAACAACATCCCAAGTCTAGGACCAAGTGTTCCAATATATGCAACCATGGATGACATTTCGTATTCAAAACTACAATACCGCATTGATTCTGGAAACAGATGTGAGTGAGCAGGGAGCACAGCTTTTTTTTTTTTTTTTNTTTTTTTTTCTAATTTTTTATTTATTTCTGTATGTATATGAATGTACTATCTGCATGCAGGCTTGTGCACCCGTGTTGTGCAATGCCGCGGAGGTCAGAAGAGGGTGTCAGATTCCCCTGGAACTGGAGTTCTCTTGGAATTGAAGTTTCAGACGGTTTTCGGCCACCATGTGGGTGCTGGGGATCGAACCCAGGTCCTCTGTAAGAGCGGTCGGCGCTCTTAACCGCTAGGCCATCTCTCCAGCCCCGATTTTCCCTCTCTTTCTGTAGGAACAGAATGTTATATGTCAAGGGACTATTAAGCACATATTACATATCAAAGTGGGAAGAGCTCTGTAACAGACTGCAGATGTGATTCGATAACGTTATTAGTCTTCTAATGGGTGGGCAGAAGCGGGAGGGACATTGGCTGTGATTTCACAAAGAGCCATGTGGACCTGAGGAGATTATTTACTGTCAGAGTTCAGATTGGAAGCCCCTTCCTTTTGGGTTTCCCAGGCTCATTTGTAAATGAAAGTGTCTTGTAAGTAGGATAAGTAACCCCATAAAAATGGAACCTCTAACTACTTGTCTAATTGTAGATAAAAGACAAGGCAAGCCGGGCGTGGTGGCACACGCCTTTAATCCTAGCACTTGGGAGGCAGAGACAGGCTGATCTTTGTGAGTTCAAGGCCAGCCTGGTCTACAAGGTGAGTTCCAGGACAGCTGGGGCTACAGGGAGACCCTGTCTTGAAAAGACCAAAATAAATAAATAAATAAATAAATAAATAAATAAATAAATAAATAAAAGACAAGGCACTATCTCTTGAGTCGCCATGGTTAAATTGTCCAGGTTTCATTCTTTAGTGGCTAAGGATACAGCCAAGTGGAGATTTGGCTGTATGAATGAAGAGGGTGCTTCTCATGGAATTAAAAAATAAGCAGATATATTGAGAAAGAAGGTAGAGCTCCTTAGAGATAAAAGAGTTTTCCTAGAGATATCCCTCAGGATATCTGAACTCTACCATGTGTTCATGAGGGCATCTTAATCCACAACTTGAGCTTATGTTGCCAGTCATCTTTAGCACCTGGGTGGGAAGTAATGCCATTTCATTTATAATGACTTCTAAGGGGAAGCCCTGAAATAACAGCTTGAGTGTCTGAATTCAGAATTACATGACCTAGCAGGCTCTAGTATACTACTAGTTCTAATATATGATCACTGCCCAGAATATTGAAAGTGAAAATGTGTTAGTGATGTGTCTAGCCAATACAAGGGGGGGGGGGGGGGTAGAGTTAGTTTAGGGTAAGATCAACACCATACCTATTAGAAAATAAACTTACACACATTTTGTCACTCCCTGCTGCACACACAGCTTCTGTAAGTTTCACAATGAAGAGTAAACCCAACATGAACATCTCCGACATTGCACACTCACATGAATCACAATCTTAGCAAAACACTCACACCTACTACCTGTACACTAAGAACACCCCGGAAAAGAATTCCATTACAGCCAATCAAACATGAGAAACTTTAGTATGCAGGATTTAGTAACAATAAGGCATTTATAATTGCATCTCAATGTTTTGGTGCGCATACATTCAATCATTTTATGTTAAGCATGTGTCAAGGTGCTTGTTGGGGGACAATTTCAAGTCCATTGCTCTCCTTCTACCTTGTTTAAACCAGTCTTTCTTTTTTTATTTCTCCACTATGTACACCAGGTTGTATGGCCTATGGGCTGCCAGGTAGAGTTCTGTCTCCCTCCTACTGCATCATAGGTTAAGCTGGAATTGTGTTTGTGCACTACTGTGTCAGTTTATGTAGACTCAAAGTCTCAAGCTTTCAAACATATGTCATAGCTGGGTGTGGTGGCGCACACCTTTAATTCTAGCACTCAGGAGGCAGAGGCAGGTGGATCTTTGTGAGTTCAAGGCCAGCCTGTCTACAGAGTGAGTTCCAGGACAGCTGGGACTACAGGGAGATCCTGTCTGGAAAAGACCACCCCCCAAAAAATCAAACATATGTCATGAGCTCTTTACTTACTGAGCTATCTCTCTACCCCAAATGTTTTTAGAATGTTCGTGCCATTGTAAAGATTCAGAGAGGGCAGATTTCATTCTAGTGAGTAACATTGTTTTAGACATGGTTAAATGTTTTACTGACCCAAAGAACATGCAAGTCCTTGTCAGAAAATATTTATATACCTTAGAAGGAAGAAGTCTAGTAAAATTTTATTATAATTTTATTGGAATCTGTCCTTTCTACAAGATTATGTGATGGTATTCAATGGTTGATGTTTACCATCTGCATTTTTTTTAAACAGATGAACAACAGGTAGGCCCTCGACTTTTTTTTCCCCAAAGACACAGGGGACTGGAATGGTCAATAGAATTGCATTCAATGTCCTACTTTTATTTTCTTTGCGTGGTCCATTTCTTCTCCATTTTTTGTAAAACAGACTGCCATTTAACTGTAGAAACCTTTTTCAGAGCCATGACTAGCCTCAGTAACTCCTGTTAAGGTACTGAAGCTAGGACACATTCTAGGTATTCAGTTACAGTCTAGCTGGAACCTTTATGGGACATCTCTTAGTGTCAGATCTTATTTTTTTGTTACACACAAGGGAAAAGGATTTTACTAATTGCAGAATTTGGTGGACTAAGATTGAAAATGACAGCTTTTAGGCTTGAGTGTTCTCATTAGCACTGTAGGCTACACAAATCTTTTTAGAAAAATGGTTAATTTTCATTCATAATTTATCCCTATGTAATCCTATGGTGTGTTCTATCATATAGGAATACTAATATTCATATTCTAGAAAAAAAGAATGTAAAGTTATACTTCTTTTTACATGCATGCAACTCTACTGTTAAAATGTAAATCTCTAAATGTGCTTTGGAATTAACCTATAGTTTATTTTCAGATTTTGTACCTTTGATTTATGTGTGGAGTGTATGAATGCATATTTTGGAATAACATAAAATCAAATGGGGACAAAAAAAGAGAGAAAAACCTATTCAAAGAACTGACCAAAACAGTAAACTTTTATAACTGAAAAGGTTATAAAAGACTGAGAAAAAAATGCAAGACAGGACTTGTGTATGACAGAATCCATGAGCTCTGATGGGGGGAGAGGGAGCACGAGGGGTGGGCACGGATGGGGGAATGAGTCTAAATTTGACTAAGAAATGTTGTAGAGAATGTGCTCAATAATAAAAAGGTTTTAATAAAAAAATTAAGAATTAAAAAAAAGAAAAATGGTTAATTTTAAGACAGAGATCAAAGCCTCAATATGGAAAGAAAACTACTGATTTTACATATGCTTTCAAGAATTACCCCAGGCACTTTGGTGTCCACCTATAGCTATTGCAGTAGAGATCTCACCACCTAATCTTGGACAGGATTATCCTTAAAGCTCAGCCATCACTGGAGTTGAAGGCCCATCCTCACAGTATAGAATTTGACAATGTCCCTCAGCAGTGACGTCACTTAATTACAAGGGTATGAGGTGGACCCTGTGTTCTTTTAGAAATCCACTAATACTAATATAATAATTAATAATTAATAATAATTTTCCATTGCTTTAGATTAGACCTATGGTAATCAATCCTCCTCTTGAATCCTTTTGTCATCTTTGGGTTTAGCACTTGGGAGGCAGAGGCATGAGGATCTCTGTGAGTTCGAGGCCAGCCTGGTCTACAGAGCGAGTTCCAGGACAGCCGGAGCTACAGGGAGACCCTGTCTCAAAAAGACCAAAAAAAAAAAAAAAAAAAAAAAAAGATGAAATGTAAAGGCTTTCAGCATTTCCTGCACTGAAAAGGGTTTGCGACACAGAATTCTGAAATACTTGCTCATTGGCTGCTTGGCTCTGCCCTCCCTCCTCAAGGGAGGAGCTTCAAGGCTTTGGGGAGGTGGATTAGTGGCCCATCATTCCTAGAGCTGTATAAAAGACTTGGCTACGGGGCTGGAGAGGTGGCCTAGCGGTTAAGAGCGCCGACCGCTCTTACAGAGGACCCGGGTTCGATCCCCAGCACCCACATGGCGGCCGAGAACCGTCTGAAACTCCAATTCCAGGAGAACTCCAGTTCCAGGGGAATCTGAGACCCTCTTCTGACCTCCGCGGCACTGCACGACACGGGTGCACAAACCTGCATGCAGACAGTACATTGATACACATACAAAAATAAATAAAATTTAAAAAAAAATTAAAAAAAAAAAAAAAGACTTGGCTACACCAGCATCCCCAGTGTGTGCTAGAACCTGCTTTATAGCTCTGACTGGGAGACTCTTGAACAGGAGTCTTTGGGTCTACCCATTCCAGGACCAACCGGGCACTTTATGGTGGTGGCTGCATTCACACTCGTAAAATTCGGAAGAAAGTTCCACGTCAGTTTTAACTCAAATCTTACTCCAATGGAGGTGGCAAAGACCTTGAGTGCCTGGCTGGAACAGAGCAAGTGCCTCTTGTGTCAGGATTACCTGACAGACCCTGTCACCACTGAATGTGGACAGCACTGCTGTACGGACTGCCTTGCTAAATACCTTGCACCCCTGACAAGAGAACAGTCCCCTGTTGTGTATGTGCCGAAGAATGTATAGAAAGGAGGAACTGGAACAATACTGATCTGGGAAACAGAGTTAAAGTTGCCTTGGAAATCTTCAGTAGGTTCAGGAGGGGGGACACAGGAGAAGATCCCATTGTGTGAGGTGCACAACCAGGTCCTGACCCATTTCTGTGAGGCTATGAAGCTTCTGTGTGCCCTGTGCACCCAGCTGCCTGCCCATCAGGGCCACAACATGACGACCACTGAAGAAGTTGCCAGTGACTGTTTTGAGCTAGAACTAGTCTTGAGCTAGAACTACAGTCTTGAGGTGGAAACACACGTGGGTTTCCGAGTCACTTTGGTTCATTGCAAGGTGTAGTCAGAGAGATGGAAGAGGTCAGGGGTCAAGTTGTGGTGGACAGCAAAAGCATCCTCCACAAGCATGGGACTCTGAAGCCCCCAGTTTCCTATTCAATTGAGTTAAGCAAGAAAGAGCACCTCTTTCCTCCTGTTTTCCACGCTGTCGAAAATTAGGCAGAAGTTCAGAGAAGAAACCACTCTGGATCCAGACACAGCGCATCTGAGCCTGCTGGTCTCAGAGGATCAGTCTCTGACTTTCCTCAAGACAGACCAAGCTGCTCCTGTGAAATCAGCCCTAATTATGGACTCTCTGGCCCTTCTGGGTTCTTAGAGGTTCAGTTCTGGCTGGCATTGCTGGGAGGTGAGAGAGGATGACAAGGCTGAGAGGGTTGTGGGGGTTTGAGGAGACCCTGTCTCCAGGGATGGGGACTGGCCACTGGCAGGGGGGACTGGCCACTGGCAGGAGGGATCAGCTGCTGGCCAATCAAGCTGCAGGGTGGGCCATCTGTGGCTCGGCACACTGCTCCAGCTGCCATTTGTCTCACAGGAAAGCTTCATGTGATTGGCTTTTATCTGGACTATGAGCTGGGTACAATTGGTTTACAATCGGAATGACTTCTCTTACAGCCATTATTTCCCAGTTAAATTTTCTAAACCAGTGAGACCTTACTTCTGTGTTGGATATGATTCCAAACCTCTCACTGTCTGTGCAGTAATGGACAGTGAGGATGTACTTACTGTGACATTGCTTCTGTGTGTGTTTCTAGAAACAGGGTCTTGTACTGAACCTGGTATTGCTTAATCTCCTGCCTCAGCCTTGAGTGTTGACATCATTCTTGGCCCCTGCCTTGCTAACAACTGTTTAAAAATACTTAGGCAACTAGTCCAATAGGTGTTTAGTAAAACAGATGTTATATAGAAAGACGAGTGTTAGTTTGGAAATGTTTGCTGTTTTTAGCAATGAACATGCTGGTGATTACTGTAATATTCATATTAGAATAAACTAGCTGAAAGATAAAGACCTCTGCATGCCTTGCAATTTTCTGTAAACTTAAAACTTATTTTTCATAATGTAACAAAATTTTGGAAAAAAAGGTTTTTCTTATGATTTTTTTTCATGAAATTTAAGATAAATATACCATCTATAGTATTTGCCACATAGATTTGATACACTGGGTTTTGTTCCGATATGAATTTTTTACATAAATGATAACTGACATCTAAAGGCTTTATGCACTGTTTACATTCATTGTTTGACTAAAACATGAATTCCTAGATGACTGTGATATCTAAAGGCTTTTGTACACTGTTTATATTCACAGAGCTTTGTCTTGTATGAATTTTTTCATGTCTTTGAACATCACTGTGACATCTAAAGGCTTTACCACACTGTTTGCATGCATAGGGTTTCTCTCCAGTATGCATTTTTTCATGTCGTTGAAGATGACTGCACTGTCTAAAGGCTCTACCACATTGTTTACATGCATAGGGTTTTTCTCCAGAATGAATTTTTTCATGTAACTGAAGATCACTGTGCCGTCTAAAGGCCTTACCACACTGTTTACATTCATACGGTTTTTCTCCAGTATGACTTTTTCCATGTAACCTTAAGGAACTAGAAAATGTAAAGCCCTTACCACATTGTTTACATTCATATGGTTTTTCTCCAGTATGAATTTTTTCATGTAACTGAAGATAACTGTGACTTCTAAAGGCTTTCCCACAATGTTTACATTCATAGGGCTTTACTACAGTATGAATAGTTTCATGTCTTAGAGCATCACTGTGACAACTGAAGGCTTTACCACATTGTTTACATGCATAGGGCTTCTCTCCAGTATGTGTCATTTCATGCCTTTGAAGATGACTGTTACTTCTAAAGGCCTTACTACATTGTTTACACACATAAGGTTTTTCTCCAGTATGACTCTTCTCATGTAACTGAAGATCACTGTGACGTCTAAAGGCTTTACTACATTGTTTACATTCATACGGTTTTTCTCCAGTGTGACTTTTTTCATGTAACTGTAAGGAACTAGAAAATGTAAAGGCCTTATCACATCGTTTACATTCATATGGTTTTTCTCCAGTATGAATTTTTTCATGTAACTGAAGATAACTGTGACTTCTAAAGGCTTTCCCACAATGTTTACATTCATAGGGCTTCCCTGCAGTATGGAGTTGTTCATGCCTTTGAAGATTACTGCATTGTCTGAAGGCTTTCCCACACTGTTTACATACATAAGGTTTCTCTCCAGTATGAATTTTTTCATGTCTTTGAAGAGGACTATGATGTGTAAAGGCTTTACCACACTGTTTACATTCATAGAGATTTTCTCCAGCATGCATTTTCTCATGTTTTTGGAGACAACTATTACTTCTAAAGGCTTCACCGCATTGTTTACAAGCAGAGGGTTTCTCTACAGTATGTGTTCTTACATGTCTTTGAAGATGACTGGCATATCCAAAGCCTTTTCCACAGTGCTCACATTCATAGTGGTTTTTTCCAGTATGGGTTTTTTCATGTAAACGTAAAGAACTAAGAAATCTAAAGGTTTTACCACATTGCTTACATTCATAGGGTTTTTCGCCACTATGAATTCTTTCATGTCCTTGAAGAGAAGTGGAAGAACTCAGCTGTTTCCCACAGAGATTACACTGATAATGTTTCCTTAAAGTTTGAGTTCCTCCAGATGTGCGAAGTGAACTGCCATAAGCAGAGACCTTTTTATAATATTTGTACTGATGGAGGTTTTTTACACTATATGTTTCTTGATGTGTTACCAACAACTGTTGGAAATCAAAATAATTTAAACATGTCTTATATTCAAAAGTTCCATTTACAGTGTGAGTTCTTTGACAGCTTGTGAGTGACTTAGAGTTCTGTGGCTTGTTTCCATACTCTTCATGATCATATGGTTTCTTGTGACAGTAAGAGGTAGAATGGTTAGGAAAGGGTGAAGGATACACGGAAACCTTTCCACACACATTGCTTTCACATGGTGTTAGGTCACTAGAAATTTTCATGCTCAGATTGGTATCTGCTACCCAAATAAATGTTTCTCCATCCTGAAGATTTTCTTTATGCTCACAGAATGCCTCGAACATGGAACTTCTGTAAAAATGAAAAGTACATTAGCAAAAGTCAATTTATCAATGCTTATTACAATGTAGATCGCATACTGTTACCCAAATTAGGTAAACTGTCTTCTACCATATCTCAATGGCTTGAAACTAAATAGATTGATAATTCTATAATATGGTTCCCAGAGGGTTATGATAAAAGTGGTGACATTTGTTTTGGGTTTTTTTAGTCTTTTCGAGACAGGGTCTCCCTGTAGCCTGAGCCATCCTGGAACTCACTCTGTAGACCAGGCTGGCCTTGAACTCACAAAGATCCCCCTGCCTCTGCCTTCCAAGTGCTAGGATTAAAGGCATGCACCACCACGCCCGGCAGTGACATTTGTTATAGTGAGTTCCTAGTACTGTTTGCATGTGAAATGCCCTGCAAACACAGAATAAGATTGTTAAACTGAGGTAATGTTAATTTCCCAATGATTAAAAAAAAACCAACATAAAATTGTGCTTGTTACTTTTATTAATTCATAAATGCTTATATTAAAATATCTTTAATGGGGGTCTGGAGAGATGGCTCAGCTGTTAAGCCCAGTTGCTGCTCTGCCACAGGACCAGTGTTTAGTAGCCAGTACCAAAGTCAGGAAGTTCGCACCTCCTATAATTCCAGTCCCACAAGTCCAACAACTTCTGACCTCCTTGAGCACTACAAAGACACACACACACACACACACACACACACACACACATCACACACAATAAATATAAATCCTTCAAAGAATCTTTGCTTCTACTTTTTTCAAATTACCTTAGATTCTTTCCAGAAGTTTTATAATGGTCTTTAATATTCTCATCTTCACCTTTGTTTCCTAAAATGTAGTCGAAGAAAATTTTGATGAATTAGAAATTACTGAAAACTTAGTTTATACCTTTAGTGTAAATGAACCATGTTGGATTTATACATTGTACTCTTCTCTTCCAATATTCCTAATCACGGAAGAGCATGAGTTCCTAGAAATGCTTGTTCCTTAGGACACTAAGGGAATATTCTTACCTATAAAAGTGAAGTTCCTGCAGGTCTCCAGCATCACATCTCTGTAGAGATTCTTCTGAGAAGGATCCAGCAAAGCCCACTCTTCCTGGGTGAAGTCCACAGCCACATCCTCAAAGGTCACAGAAGCCTAAACGTTCCACAGACTCAATTTTTAATATGTTCATACAATTCTGTGCTATCCATACATTTTATTCCATGACACAGAAGTTCTAATTTAAGGTTTGAGTGTTCTGAAAGGAAGGAGTGGTGTAGGGACACTCCTGTCACTACTGAGCACAGGACATAGGATGTGCTGCTGCTCTGTCAATTCTCTTTCTACAAGGCATGCCAACTTCCCATCTTAAGAAAGTCTGGCTGGGCATGGTGGTGCATGCCTTTAATCCTAGCACTTGGGAGGTAGAGGCAGGTGGATCTTTGTGAGTTCAAGGCCAGCCTGGTCTACAGAGTGAGTTCCAGGACAGCTTGGGGGCTACAGGAGACCCTGCTCGGAAAAAGACCAAAAAAAAAAAAAAAAAAAAAGTCTGACCACCTGGTGTACAAAACAGAGGAAAATTAGCACACAAGAACATGTTTCTCCTTAGAAATTCCTGTTCGAAATGTTTAAGTTTTGATGGAGTGAGGAAATTTAACATTTGGTACAGAGTACATGAACATATGTGATAAATCACTTAGCATATATGATTTATATAAACTCCATGGTACATTATGAACATTCTCATTCTGAACCTCTATTAATCTATTCAAAACACCCAGAGATAAATGGATGATCAGCCCTGTGACCCCAAATAATAACAGGCATTGAGTGTAATGAGTTTCCTGGTGGCCACAAATTCACACGTGCTGTCACACCTTGTTAGATGGGGGAAACAAGTCCATTCTTTGTGCTTACAAAAGAAATAATGTATACACTGCTGTAAGTAGATTACTCAGGCAACATTAAAAAAGTATTTTACTTCTATTTTTGTTTAATGGGTATGAGTGTCTTCTTCTATGTGTATAAGTGCACTAATGTTGTGCAATCTCTGTGGAAGTCAGAAAAGGGCTTCAGAACCCCTGGAAATGGAGATGCAAACAACTGTTAACCATCATGTAGTGCTGGGAATTGAACCCGGATCTCTACAAGTGCTCTTAACTGGTGAGCCACTACACAAGCCCCGTAAGAAATATTAATCGAAGAGGGGCTGGAGAGGTGGCCTAGCAGTTAAGAGCGCCGACTGCTCTTGCAGAGGACCCAGGTTCAATCTCCAGCACCCACATGGCAGCTGAGAACAGTCTGTAACTCCAGTTCCAGAGGAATCCGACACCCTCTTCTGACCTCTGCAGCATTGCACGAGACAGGTGCAAAAACCTACATGCAGACAGGACATTCATACACATAAATATAAATAAATAAAAAATAAATATTAATTGAAGAACAAATATGATAAATTATCAATATTTAAAGATACTAAAATAATATTTTAAAAAATCTTTGGAGTAACATCAAATGAGAATAGATTATGTATAAAGGTGACATGTCCTTCAGAAAGAACTCAATATGGTCAGTTACACTAACATGTTTATATATTCCTAGCTACATCGCAGAATGAGATGTGATATTCACTTGAGAGCAGGAGTTCAAGTCATTCTATACAACATAGCAAAACACCCATCTTAGGAAGAAAAGTGGAGGAAACAGGACTGGAATGGGGAAGAGCATAAGCAGGGTCACCAAATCCGTGACCTCACTTTACACTATTAGAGGAAAATTCATGAATCTCCAAACCAGAGATTATTTTTTTTATTTATTTCTGAATGTGTATGAATGTACGTCTGCATGTAGGTTTGTGCACCCGTGTCGTGCAATGCCGCAGAGGTCAGAAGAGGGTGTCGGATTCCCCTGGAACTGGAGTTCTCCTGGAATTGGAGTTTCAGATGGTTGTCGGCCGCCATGTGGATGCTGGGGATCGAACCCGGGTCCTCTACAAGAGCAGTTGGTGCTCTTAACCGCCAGGCTATCTCTCCAGTCCCCCAGAGATTATTTTATACTGTACAAAAATAATTCTTTGAAGCTCACTAAAACCAACAAATGTCTAGCAATTGTCAAAGTCAAGGAACAACACAGTAACATTTTCCCTAACCAATTAAAAAACTTCCAAAGAATAAGGTAAAGACAAAAGGCCAAAATTAACTTCCCTACTGTAAAAATCAGGTCATGCAGTCCACAGAGATGGCTCACACAAGTATGATGACCTGAATTTGATCCCTAGAATGTGCGACATAAAGGTCAAAAGAGACAAAAGACAACAAGAAGTTGTTCACCTTACAATTGTGCCATGCACGCACTCATATACATACACATTATACACACAACAATCATGTTTTAAAACTTAAAGTCAGGCCATCCATATTTGCAGCCTGACATTTAGCGACACGTGATATAGTGCCCACGTTTTCAACCTAATTCCTAATGACCAATGGTACCCTAGAAGACAAGGGCTCTTAAAAGAAGTTATAATCTTCGATTTCAGTCTTAACAAAATGACATGAACTGCAGCAGTATTTCAGATGTAGACTCTGATCTGAGAAAAATCTCAGGCGGCCAGGCCTTCAGTCCCCAGAAGTCTTCTACATAAAGACCAATAACACAGTGAGTGCCTGTGTGAACATCACCTACAGATCAGTCCAGCTTACCATCCAGAGACGGAATAGGTAGCTCCAAAATGAAGCTGGGTTTCACTTTCATGAGCCAGAAATCCAGTGTTCTAAATGAGATGCTGTGCTGGATAGCTTTAGTGTCAACTTGACACACCTCGGTTGAGGGAGCCTCACTTGAGGAACTTCCTCCATTGGACTGGCCTGTGGTCAAGTCTGTGGAGTATTGTCTTGATTATGTGGGAGGGCCCAGTCTACTGTGGGTGGTACCACACACCCCCTACCACAGGTTGTTATGTACAGTATAAAAGCAGGCTGGGCGTGGGCCAGGAGAGCAAGCCAGTAAGAAGCATTCCTCCATGGCCTGTGCCTCAGCTCCTGCCTCCAGGTTCCTGCCCTGAGTTCCTATGTTGGGCTCCCTGAGTATGAACTGTGACCTGGGAGATATGAGCTGAATAAATCCTTTCCTCCCCAAGTTAGAATTGGTCAGAGTGTTTTGTCACAGCAATGGAAAAGCGAACTAGAACAGATGCCATGGCTCAAGAGTGTTGAGTCAAGTTCCTTTCACATAACTGGGAAATTTGTCATAACTACAACTGCTTCATCATTGGTAATACACATCATTGGAACCTACAATGGATCTTGCACATTCCATACCCTGACCTGGGGAAGGACTCAAAATTCCTATAAATCTAACTCTCAGACCATTTCATGAGCAGATGGTACTATGTCTACTCATACCACAGAGGGCAATAACACTCAAAAGAAATGATACTACTGAAGTCTAGTAAATTTTCTGCAGTTACAGAAGAATGGGTGAGGGGTAGGTTATAGGACCATGCCCAACAGAAAGTAGTTACCACTGAAAACCACCCTCAGCATGTATAAAGACTCACAAAAGCTTCATCTAGAAAGGTTTCTGAACAACTACTGAGGAACTTCAAGGTCAAAGAATAAGCATCTTCAGTATTTGTTAGTGCTGATATGTTAATTTTCATATGTACACACATGTATGTACACACATACGTAAGGTGTATATATGATATGCAATGTTCACATACACACATGTATATATAACATTAGTGAGGGGAACCATTAACCTGTTTCAGGAGATTCCTGAGTGTCCTAAGTTTACTTTAACAAGTCCTTTATTTTCCTTTATGTGTACATATATGGATCTGAGTATATGCCATGTGTATTTAGTTCCGTCAGAAGCCAGAAGAGGATGTCAGGTTCTCTGGAACTGGAGTTATACACACTTGTGAGCTCTAGACACGGCTGCTGGAAACTGAACTCTGGTTCTCAGGTTGAGCAGCAAATGCTCTGAACTGCTGAGCCATCTTTCCAGCCTCCCAAGTTTACTTTTAGAGTTTTATAAACCTCTCTATTAACTTCATGAAAAAAGTATTAATTTAGAAGAAATATCTGTGAAACATTCCATTAGTTCCTCAGGCTCTTAGATATCCCCCCCCACACACACACACTTTCTGGCTATTTTTCTGACATGTCCTCTGAGTTCCTACTTGTACCCTTCTGTGCTTTGTGACTTCTAGCACTAAGGGACAAAGGTGTCATCAGGTAGACACTTGTTCAGCCTGTCCTATAAGCAATCCCAATGAAAATTCCAACACTATTGTTCACAGACATTGAAAATAAGCTCAAATTACATTGGGAAGCACAGAAAAACCCAGAATAGTGAAAACAATCCTAAACGATAAAAAAACAAAAATAAAAAACCTGCTGGATATATTACCATCCCTGATCTCAAGTTATACTACACAGCTATAGTAATAAAAAGACATGGCACTCGCACAAAAACAGACACAATGATCAATGGAACAGAAGTGAGAACCCAGGTTGGGGTCCACACAGCTATATTTATAACACTTAATTTTTGACAAAGGAGCCTGGAGAAAAGACAGCATATCCCCAAAATGGTGCTTGTCAAACTGGATGGCTACATAAAGAGGAATGAAACTAGATACGTATCTCTCACCAGGCACAAAATTAACTCCAAATGGATCAAAGACTTCAATATAAGATCTGATACCCTGAATGGAACAGAGGAGAAAACAGAAAATACACTGGAACTTACAGGCACAGGAAAGGACTTCCTGCCTATAGGACAGGAATTAAGTCTGCAATTGACAAATGGGATCTCATGAAACGAAAAGGCTTCTGTATATATAGCCAAGGACACCATCATTAAAGAGGCAACCTCCAGAAAGGGGGAAAATAAAATAGTGTTATATGTCTGATAGAGGGTTCATATCCCGAATATATAAAGAATTCAAACAACTAAACCTCAAAAAATTACAAATTAAAAACTGAGAGCTGAACTTCCATGGGTCTTGTGCATGCTAAGACCAATACTTTTTGCTACAATAGTTGTATGAAATAATTATTTTTATTTGCTTATTTTTTTCTTACTTATTTTTTTTAATTTTATTTATTTCTGTATGTGTATGAATGTACTGTCTGCATGCAAGTCTGTGCACCCGTGTCCTGCAATGCCGCGGAGGTCAGAAGAGGGTGTCGGATTCCCCTGGAACTGGAGTTCTCCTGGAATTGGAGTTTCAGATGGTTCTCGGCCGCCATGTGGGTGCTGGGGATTGAACCCGGGTCCTCTGTAAGAGCGGTCGGCGCTCTTAACCGCTAGTCCATCTCTTCAGCCCCTTTTCTTACTTATTTTAAGACAAGGTCTCACTATGTAGTCTAGGCCTGGAAGTCAAGATATTCCTCCTCAGTGCCGGGGTAAAAGACCCCGGAATCCTCTAGAATTGAGAAGTCAAGCTCCACCTCTGTGTTCTGAGCTGACAGCTTTTTTTACTTTAGAGATACTTCAACACTGCCTCCTGGTGGTGGTGAGAAGAGATGCTTGCAAACAAGTTAAAAGATTATGTCTTGCTGATGATCCATGGCCAACAGAAGAGAACAGGAATCACATGGTCTGAACCCCTTGTTTTTCAGTAACAGTATTATAGTCAATTAAGAAAAGGATTCTGGAAATTAAGTTAGTGTCTACCAAGATGGTGGCTCCGTGGGGGGGCGGGGTGGGGGGCACAGCCTAAGCTGCGCAGGTGGACTCAAGGGAGAACATTGGGGTTCCTGCTGATGTTGGGAAGTGGCAGAGATGGCCCACAGGCCTTTGGAGGCAGTGGAGGCACCCGTTGCATCGAGAGGCAACATAGGTGGTCTACAGGCATCTAGAGGCAGTAAAGATGGCCGGCAGGTGTTGGGAGGCAGCCAGTGGGCACTGGGAGGCAGCGGAGACTACCTGTAGGTATCAGGAGGTAGCCTGCAGGCATTGGGAGTCAACTAGGTGACCTGTAGGAGTCAGGGGTGGCAAGTTGGCTTGCAGGCGGCTAGAGGCAGAAGCAGTGTCACAATATATAGGGAATACCTGAGACCCTTCCTTGGGCTCCATGATACATAGGGAACACCCGAGAACCTTCCTTGGGCTCCATGATACATAGGGAACACCTGAGACCCTTCCTTGGGCTCCATGATATATAGGGAACACCTGAGACCCTTCCTTGGGCTCCATGATACATAGGGAACACCTGAGACCCTTCCTTGGGCTCCATGATATATAGGGAACACCTGAGACCCTTCCTTGGGCTCCATGATACATAGGGAACGCAGACCCTTCCTTGGGTTCCATGATACATAGGGAACACTGAGACCCTTCCTTGGGCTCCATGATACATAAGGAACACCTGAGACCCTTCCTTGGGCTCCATGATAGGCTTCCCTGCCCCTGGACCCAGACCCAGACAGTTGGCAACCAGCCCTGGAGAGCTGGTAGTTGGATATACCCAAGGGATGCCAAAAATTCTGCCAGAAAACTCCTAGAAAGTACATCTCCTACATAATCCAGTCATATCACTCTTGGGACTATATCCAAAAGACTCTATATCCTACTGCAGAGATATCTATTCAACCATATTTATGGCTGCTCTATATACAATAGCCAGAAATTGGAAAAAATAGAGAAGTCTATCAAATGATGAAAGGATAATGAAAATAATTTATACATGGAATATTACTGAGCTCTTAAGAAAAAAAGAAATTCTGAAATTCACAGTTAAATAGATGGAGGTAGAAACAATTGTCTTGAGGAAGGTAACGAAACCCAGAAAGACAAAAGCCCCAAGGTCTCTCATAGGTGGATACGCTAGATATAAATCCTTAGATATGCTTGTTTCAACAGGAAAATCCAGAGAGACCTGGAAACTAGGAAATAGCCATGAGCAACAATAATAGAGTTAGAAGGGCTAAGAGAGGTGGGGAAGGGGGGGGCAGTGCAAAGGAGACATAACTAACACCTAGTCTTCTAGAAAAAGTCATATAGCCAGCCATGGGGGTCCAAGTCTTTAACCACAGCACTTGGAGGGGTGGTAGGTGAGGGGGGAGCAAAGACAAGTGGATCTCTGTGAGATTGTGGCCAGCCTGGTCTACATAGTGACTGGAGGCCAGCTGGAGTTACGGTCAATGCAATGTCGCGGAGGTCAGCAGGAGGTGTCGGATTTCCCCTGGAACTGGAGTTCTCCTGGAATTGGAGTTTTATGGTTCCGGGCCGCCATGTGGGTGCTGGGGATTGAAACCCGGGTCCTCTGTAAGCAGCGGTCGGCGCTCTTAACCCTAGTCCATCTCTCTTCAGCCCCTTTTCTTACTTATTTTAAGCAGGTCTCACTATGTTGCCTCTAGGCCTGGAAATCAAGATATTCCTCCTCAGTGCCGGGGTAAAAGACCCCGGAATCCTCTAGAATTGAGAAGTCAAGCTCCACCTCATGTGTTCTGAGCTGACAGCTTTTTTTACTTTAGAGATACTTCAACACTGCCTCCTGGTGGTGGTGAGAAGAGATGCTTGCAAACAAGTTAAAAGATTATGTCTTGCTGATGATCCATGGCCAACAGAAGAGAACAGGAATCACATGGTCTGAACCCCTTGTTTTTCAGTAACAGTATTATAGTCAATTAAGAAAAGGATTCTGGAAATTTAAGTTAGTGTCCTACCAGATGGTGGCTCCGCTGGGGGGGCGGGGTGGGGGGCACAGCCTAAGCTGCGCAGGTGGACTCAAGGGAGAACATTGGGGTTCCTGCTGATGTTGGGAAGTGGCAGAGATGGCCCACAGGCCTTTGGAGGCAGTGGAGGCACCCGTTGCATCGAGAGGCAACATAGGTGGTCTACAGGCATCTAGAGGCAGTAAAGATGGCCGGCAGGTGTTGGAGGCAGCCAGTGGGCACTGGGAGGCAGCGGAGACTACCTGTAGGTATCAGGAGGTAGCCTGCAGGCATTGGGAGTCAACTAGGTGACCTGTAGGAGTCAGGGGTGGCAAGTTGGCTTGCAGGCGGCTAGAGGCAGAAGCAGTGTCACAATATATAGGGAATACCTGAGACCCTTCCTTGGGCTCCATGATACATAGGGAACACCCGAGAACCTTCCTTGGGCTCCATGATACATAGGGAACACTGAGACCCTTCCTTGGGCTCCATGATAATAGGGAACACCTGAGACCCTTCCTTGGGCTCCATGATACATAGGGAACACCTGAGACACCTTCCTTGGGCTCCATGATATATAGGGAACACCTGAGACCCTTCCTTGGGCTCCATGATACATAGGGAACTGCAGACCCTTCCTTGGGTTCCATGATACATAGGGAACACTGAGACCCTTCCTTGGGCTCCATGATACATAAGGAACACCTGAGACCCTTCCTTAGGCTCCAGAGAGGCTCCCTGCCCTAGACCCAGAACCAGACAGTTGGCAAACCAGCCCTGGAGAAGCTGGTAGTATGATATTACCCAAGGGATGCCAAAAATTTCCACAAAAACACTTCACAGAATTCCATCTCTAATGATCCAGTCATATCCTCCTTGGTATATTCCCAAAGGACTCTATATCCTACTGCAGAGATATCTATTCAACCATTATTTATGGCTGCTCTATATACAATAGCCGAGAAATTGGAATAAAAAATATGAGAAGATCTATCCAAAATGATGAAAGGATAATAAAATAAATTTATACATGGATATTACTGACTCTTAAGAAAAAAGAAATTCTAAAACTTCACATTAATAGATGGAGGTAGAAACAATTGTCTTGAGGAAGGTAACGAAACCCAGAAAGACAAAAGCCCCAAGGTCTCTCATAGGTGGATACGCTAGATATAAATCCTTAGATATGCTTGTTTCAACAGGAAAATCAGAGAGACCTGGGAAACTAGGCAAATAGCCATGAGCAAACCATAATAGAGTTAGAAGGGCTAAGAGCGTGGGGGAAGGGGGGGGGGGGGCAGTGCAAAGGAGACATAACTAACACCTAGTCTTCTAGAAAAAGTCATTTAGCCAGCCAGGGGTCCAATCTTTAACCACAGCACTTGGGGGGGTGGTAGGTGAGGGGGGGCAAAGACAAGTGGATCTCTGAGTAGATTGTGCCCAGCTGGTCTACATAGTGAACTCAAAGGTAGGTGGGGTTACAGGGAGACACTGTCAAAAAACAAAAGCAAAACAAAATAGAAAAACCATCAGTAACTGAGCAGTAAAGTTTTCTCTCTCTTTCTCTCACACACATACATACACATGTAATACATATNTATATATATATATATATATATATATATATATGATTAAAAGGAGTTACTAAATGACAGGGAGACATTGCTCCTACTAGAAACCATAGGGTAGAAAAGAGAAAAGTTCAATGCCAGGAATGGACTTCCTGGTTTTTTTTTAAATTAACTTGTTATTTTTTATTTTATGTGTATCAGTGTATTACATGCATGTAAGGAAGTGCACCTGCTCACAGAGGTCAGAAGAGGGGGATCAGGTCTCTTGGTACTGGAATTGTGAATGGCTGTTAGCCACCATGTGAGTGCTGGGAACCGAACGTAGGTCTTCTGCAAGAGCAGACACTGTTCTTAACCACTGAGACATCTCTCCAGCCTCGTTTTTTTTTTTTTAAGTATACGTTTAGATTTCATATAATATATTTCAATCATATTTAGATACCATCCCCTATCTGCAACCCCCATAGCCTGCCCACAAGATTTCATGCATTCTGTCATGTAATGTTCAGGCCTACTGAGTCAAGTTTCTATAACCACATGTCCCTTGGTGTGAGTTGATCCACTGCAGCCTACTCAGCCTGTGTAGCCTCACTCCCTTAAAGATCAATTCTCCTTCGCCAAGCAGAGATCAGATGCTAATAGTTCCTCAGTTCACATTGGGGCCTTCTGCCCGTTCCCCAGCTCTATGCTGGTTTTTGTCTGTTTGGGTTGGCATGTGTCTTGTGCGTGCTGACTTCATTGCTGAATGTTTTTATGAACAAGATCTCAGAAACCTGTAAATATTTGTTTCCTTATCATTATACTGTGGCTGTTATAATCTTTCTGCCCTCTCTTCCACAAAGGGTAAGGTTTGACATAGGAATCTTATCCAGGGACATGGATTCCTTCTTTGGAAACTGCTGACCAGTGGTGTCAGGCCCCTCAAACAACATGGCCCAGAACTTGTCAGAAAGACCCTAATACTGAAGGACACTACATAAAATAGTTGTGGAACAAATAAGGCAAATCAAGCCGGTAATGACCTCCACTGACTAGCTTTCATAGTGCTGAGTGGTACTATGCATGCTACAAGAAGGAAGAGGTGATCATCAACTTGACTTGCTGTGAATCCTGTGTGCTAACAACTGACCTAGCAAGACATAGCCGGTGGTACAATGATGCCTCAAATGTCACGGGAGTAACCCAGCACTTTCTGATTGGATTTAAGGTTTACTTCACAAAACTAAGCCCATTTCTGACACTGAGGTCAGGCATAGGGACCTGTGGCTAGCCAGGTCAACAGACATTGGGGTGAGCCTACTAATATTATTCTGCTGAAAAACACAGAATTTTTTTTTAGAATGAGTGTTTTAATTTTTTAATTTATTTATTATTTTTATGTGTGAGCATACTGTCTGCATGTAGGTTGGTTGCACCCATGTCATGCAATGCTGCAGAGGTCAGAAGAGAGCATCAGATTCCCCTGGAACTGGAGTTAAAGATGGTTCTTAGCCGCCATGTGGGTGCTGGGAATTGAACCTAGGTCCTCTGCAAGAGCAGTATGTGCTTTTTTTTTTTTTTTTGTCTTTTTGAGAACAGTCTGTGCTCTTAACTGCTGAGCCATCTCTCCAGCCCAAAAAACACAGAACTAAACCAACTCCTAATGATGAACTCATTGCTGGTCACAGCCCACATGCCTCCAATCCCAGCGGTGAGGATGTGGAGACTACAGGATGCCTGAGCATGCTGGGCTGCTAGTCTAAGGGGACTGGTGAACTCCTTGTTCAGAGAGAGAACCTGTCTCAAAAAAGAAGGTGGAGTGGGGTGTCAGGGTGGCTCAGTGGGTAAAGACACTTGCCCGGCAAATGGGTAAATTCAGTTCAGCCCACAAAACCCGCATAAAGCTGGAAGAACTGATTCCACAAAGTTCTCTCATGCCTCATGGCAGACGTGAGCCTGTCCACTTACACAATCTACACATGCATAGGTAATAGTAATAAATCAAATGTCTAAATTTAAAAAAAATGTGAGAAATGCAATCACTCAATGTTGACCTCTGGCATCCAAAAACATGGAGACATTTATACATATCTGCATTTAGATAAGCACATACACATGCACAAACACATACTCTCAATTCAACCAACTCAGAATCTGCTTGTGCTAAATTATCACCCTGGGGAAAAAAAAAATACCATTCTCAGAAAGCTCTTCAAATTCCCTTCTGCTCCACCAGACAGAGTCCTAACACACCACAGAGAGTTCAGCTGGCAGAGAGAAAATGGAGGCCTGGCTCAGCGGCAATGCGGCCGAGTGTGAACCCTTCTCTGCAGTGCTTGTGGTTCCGCCATTTCTTTCCTATCTTAACTCGCTCCTTTTTAGGGATGACTCCTTTGCTGCCTAGATGTGGGCACATGCTGGAACTTCCTAAGTACCCACTTCCCATGAGGAAATCACTCCTCTCTCTATAAGCTAAGCTGACTTACACATGCACCACAGCCTTCATCACACCCAACATCCAAGTTTCCCTTAATAATCAGCAAGTCCTTTATAAGATCTCACCTAAAAGCTCTGCTCACCTGACACCATTCCTATGGTACAGTGGGCATCGTGTGCACGTGGGCACAGGATGCCCACTGTACCATTTAAATATCTGATCTTTTCCATTTCCATATATTTTTTTTAATTTTTGTTTTTGAATGTGTATGAATGTACTGTGTGCCTGTAGGTCTGTGCAACTGCGTCGTGCAACGCCGCGGAGGTCAGAAGAGGGTCTCAGATTCCCCTGGAACTGGAGTTCTCCTGGAATTAGAGTTACAGATGGTTCTCAGCCACCATGTGGGTGCTGGGGATTGAACCCGGGTCCTCTGCAAGAGCAGTCTTATGCTTACTGTACCTTGTCAGCTGAGTTAGACACAGAAGTGTAACATATCCCAGGATGCACAAGGCCCTTAATGATCAAGGTCATCCTCTTCCTGTAGGAATCAAAAACCACTGTGCCTCTGTTAAAAGTAACAATAAACAGATAATAAAGCAACAGTGGTCAGTCGGGAAAAGGAAAGCTGACACAGTTCCCTTCTGGTATGAGGTTTACGAGGAGAAAGGGCTTTGGGAACACGATCAGACCCTGAAGTGTGAAGAAGAACCTTAGACAGAAAATGGCACACGGGAAGAGGCCAAACTCGATGGGGGCCTTAGCCAGAAGGAGAAATGTGGAGAGGGGCCTGGAGACATGGCTCAGTAATTACGGATATATATTGCTCTTACAGATGACTTGAGTTTGATTCCTACCACCGGCGAATGAGGGGAGGGGAGGGGAGAGGAAGGAGACAAGGGGAGGGGAGGGGAAGAGAGGGGAGGGAGAGGAGAGGGGAGAAAGAGAAGGGAGAGAGAGGAAGAGTCCCCATGAAAGACATAGTGTTGGGAGTCCAGAGTAGCTCTTCCAGGAAAGACCACACAGCAATCCTCAAAGGACATTCACAGAAAAGTTCCCCGGAGCAATCCAAAGAACAATGGAAAAGATCAGATATTTAAGTTTCACATCATTGATTTAGTTCAACATAACTTACATGACAAAGTACATGCAAAAATACCATGATTTTTTTTTTTTTTGAGCGGTCAAGTCCACAGCACAGACTGTTTATCTCTGTCCAGAGAGAACAGCGGGGTGTTGCGGCAGTCAAGAGAGAAAGCCAACGTGTGAAGTAAGGGCGGACTGCAGAGTGGAGGGCGCACAGACCGCAGGGGCAGCGGCCGGGGCTTCCTCCACTGTGCAGACTTGTCAGTCCTGGTCCGCATTTCTCCCCTTGCCCGATCCTGGGTCCAGAGTAGTCCCTTCCTGGAATAGTCTGAGGCTTATTTAAAAGAATTTTTTACGCAAAATTCACTTTTACAATTAGCTGCAAGAATATAAAGATGTCAACTTTATAATCTATGTCAACTCCATAGATAAACTTACTAGGACAAACGGAAAAGGTGCTGCAGGTGTTCCTCAGGGAGGAGCTTCCTAGGGGTCTTGGAACCTGTCCAAACTGGCTGCTGTCTCCCCCCATCCCATCCTTCGTCTTCCCTAGACAGCCTGCCTAACTCCTACCCAACGTAAGCTTTCTTCGTTTCCTACCTTGGATTTTAGACTCTGCTGCTGTTCCTTTCCCCTAACACTTGTCCACATTGCACCAAAAGCACGATCAGGCGCTCTGGACCGTCACTGACACTGAAGCCGCCTGCGCAGGCGGAGCCCTCAGCTCAGTGCCCAGCGCAGAAGCAGCTGCAGCAGGAAATGCCACAGGCGGCCGCCCCCGGAGCCCGGTCACCGGGACCCCACAGGACGCCGGTCTGGCAGCCGGCGCAGCCCCGGGGAGGACCCAGCCCAGACCGCTCCGGTGGCTCCAGCGGCCGCTGCCCCTGCCTGGGGACAGCCGGCCCCACGCTCACCATGGCCTGGCTTCCGCGTTCCCGCGCCCTCCTGGGCTCCCAGCAGCAGCACTCACAGGTATTCCATCAGCCCCGTGTACTAAACTACGCTGGGCTTGCAGATGCAGCCGAATCAGCAGCGCAGAGCCATCAATATGGCGGCCGGATAGAACCCGCCTTCTGCAAGCGGTCTCCACTCCTGATTGGGCAGCATGGCCGGAAGCCCTGATTGACTAGGGGCACCTGCCCTAATTGACAGACCCTGCCCAAGTCCTGGGAAACTGCCTGTCAGGGCAGCTCCTGCTGTCTTGGGCAACTCACTGAACTGTTCCTGTTCTTCCTTTGGGGCAGAGGATCTATAATAAGCACAGTCATGTTCTATGTAGTTAACCCCATTTCCTTACATATTGAAAAGCACCCAGCCCACCACAGGTCACAATGTACCTAGGGTCCGATGTCCTCCAGGGTTCTAACACAATAATGCACATTAAGGATTCTGTTAGACAGGCCTGCGCTTTAAGTT
>VZQC01012264.1:733797-771026 GCA_009823505.1 Rhizomys pruinosus | reverse complement strand
TCAGTAAGCAGAGCCTTTCCAGAGCAGAAGGGGTTTTGAAGGGATTACTTAATTTTAAAGCTCTTTTCTGGGGCTGGAGAGTGGGCCTAGCGGTTTTGTTTAAGAGCGCCGACCCCGCTCTTACAGAGGACCCCAGGTTCGATCCCAGCGCCCACATGGCGGCCGAGAACGTCTGAAACACTAATTCCAGGAGACCCCAGTTCCAGGGGGATGGGTGCACAAACTGCATGCAGACAGTACATCATACACATACGGAAATACATTAAACTTATTAAAAAAAAAAAAAAAAAAAAAAAAAAAAAAAAAAAAAAGCTCTTCTGCCTTAATAACTGCAAACATAATGTGTGATCTGTTTTCCCTCTCAGAGCAAAGCCGGAGAGATGATTTGGAAGCCCTAGGCCATATGTTCATGTATTTCCTCCGCGGCAGCCTACCCTGGCAAGGACTCAAGGTATCCTTGAAAGTGCTCAGTGGAGGGCTTTGTCTGTCTGCTCAGTTGTTAATAAAAGGGCTGCTGGCTTGCAAAGATGAAAGGTGGCTTCAGAGATGAGATGCAGGGATTAGTTATATTAGTCCACATTGGAAATGCTTGTATGGGCCCTGAGAGCTCTGGTTTGTTCCCATTTGGGTTCTTTGCCTTCTATAATCCTTGCTTTTTTTTTTTTTTTTTTTTTTTTTTTTTTTAAGCAGGGGTTCTTATAGCCCTAGCTGGCCTGGAACGAACTCTGTAGCCAGGTTGGCCTTGAACGCACAGAGATCCGCCTGCATCTGCCTTCCAAGTACTAGGATTAAAGGCGTGCCACTTTTTTGTGTTTTCTGTCGTCTCTTCTCTGTCCCCTCCCTTCCCCAGTGCTGCTCTGTGCTGGTGTTCCTCCTCCACATCATTATGTAGCAGGAGGAGTGTTCCCAGGGTGGCAGGGAATTTCCGGAACAAATTGATGACAGCAGCTGCTGCACCGTTTTACCAGAAAAGCCAGCAGGGCTTTTCCAGGCTCCTAAGGGGAACTGGAAAATACTTGTTTATCCTGCATAAGCAAAGGACTCACTTGAATTAAAATGAAGAAAAAAAAAAGAGGGCGGTTCACATTGCTGTTCAAATGCATTACTGGGTGTAAGCCTTTCTCTCCCTTGCCCTTTCCACTCTCTCTCCTCTCTCTCTTTCTCTCTCTCTCTCCTCTCTGCCTTTCATGCCCTCTTCCACTTTCACTCTGCATTCCTTTCACTTCCTTCACTTGTTATTCCCCCCTCCCCCCCGCTGTTGGGTTTTCTCTCCAAGGGCACATTTCCTCCTTATTTTCCTAATAAAGCTCACCCCTGTTAAAAAAAAAAAAAAGAAAAGAGAAAAGAAAAAAGAAAAAAACATGCATTACTGAATAAATAACTTTTCAAAATAATAGCCTATTGCAGAAGTGTTAATTTTCAATCATTCTTCCTTTGGTAGATGTTGTACAGTGCCTCTGTGTGAGGTTAACCTTAATACAATTCTTTTAATAAGGATTGTTTTTTTAATTTTTTTTTTTTAATTTTATTATTTCCATATGTGTATGCATGTTACTGTCTGCTGCAAGTTTGTGCACCCGGTCGTTGCAAATTGCCCACGGAGGTCAGAAGAGGGTGTCGGATTCCCCTGTGAACTGAGTTCTCCTGGAATTGGTAGTTTCAGACGGTTCTCGGCCGCCATGTGGGTGCCTGGGTATCGAACCCGGATCCCTGTAAGAGCGGTCGGCGCTCTTAACCGCTAGGCCATCTCTCTAGCCCCATAATAAGGATTGTAATTACTCTGTGGCTGTTAGACTAGGAAGTTATAAGCTTCTACCCCTTCTTAAGTCTCTTTAGATAGTTAAATGTGAGGCTTATTTTAGTTGTAATTTATTTCAACATATTACCATGGAAAGAAACTTAATCTGTGGCATGGGGTGTTCCTGCACTTGAGTATGCCATACTTGGGCTTTTTTGAACCACTGCCATACACTTGTCTATTAGCAGTACCTTTTCTGCAGATAATATTTTCTGTCCAGAAACACCCCTCCCTCCCTTCAAAACAAGCTTTACATCTTCAACCTTGGAACCTACTGTTTAAAATATATATAAATATATATATTATATATCTATATATATAATATATTATATATATTAAATTTGTCATTTTGCGACAGGGTCTCCCTAAAGCCCAGCTGGCCTGGAAACTCATTATGTTGCACCAGGCTGGCTTTTGAACTTACGAGATCTGCCTATCCCTTCCTCCCCGAGAGCTGGTTAAAGGCATGTATCACCACACCCAGCTATATTTTTAATTTATCTGTCTTACACTTCATTTGAGTTTGGCAGTGCTTTTAATATTATCTTAGAAATGATCTAGGAGGGAAAAGACTGAATCACTGTTGAACTCCTAAGTGGCCATGAGAAATTTTGGTCTTTTTGAGACAGGGTCTCCTTATAGCCCCAACTAGCCTAGAACTCACTATATAGACAGGCTGGCTTTGAACTCACAGAGATCTGCCTGCCTCTGCCTCCCAAGTGCTGGGATTAAGGTTGTGCTCCACCAAGCCTGGCTACATAATGTTTTTATCTTCTTATTTTATCTGTTCATCTAATCTGTGACTATTAAACACATTTCCAAGTGAAATTTTCTAAAATACAGCAAATGTTTGTATATATCTGAACATACCATCTTTATATATTATTATTTGTTAGAAAGGGAAAAAATTGATATCTACTAATAAATCCTGCCAATTTGAATGAAAATAACCATCGTGGGGCCTCCAGGCATGGCCCATGGGTTAAGAGTTCATATTATTCTTGTAGAGCACTTGTTTTCAGTTTCCAACACCTGTATCAGGTGGCTCACAGCTACCTGTACTCCTGCTCCGGGAACTGACACCCTCTTAGGGCCTCTGCAGGTACCTGCACTCATGTGCATATAACTACACAGGCATATAGATATTTACACATATTTATAGAACTAAACATAGAAAATAAAATCTTAGAAAATAACCATTGGGAGCCGGGCGTGGTGGCGCATGCCTTTTTTTAGCACTTGGGGGCAGGGGCATGCAGATCTTTGTGAGTTTCAAGCCCGCCTGGTCTACAGAGTGAGTTCCAGGACAGCTGGGCTACAGGGCGACCCTGTCTTGAAAAGGCCAAAACGGAGATCTCCTGAGCCCAGCGGCAGGAAGAGGGGGAGACCGGTAGGGACTGGGTGCCTTGTCGAGCTGATTGCTGATCGTTTTGTCCTGCTGTCTTTGGTTTTGATTGGCCTTTTGTGGCTGTGAGGTTGGAGTTATCCCCCCCAGCGGGGATTAAAGGTGTTGTCTTTGGCTTGATTAGATCTCGTGGCTGGGGGGCGGAGTTGGAGTTATCCTCCCAGCCGGTTTTATTAAAGCTGCCCGCTTGTGGACTCTTGAGATTTGAGATTCTCTGACGCCCAGCGCAGGTGCCGGGCGCAGGCTGCTGAAGAGGCCCCCCCCCCCAACTGGATTACGAAGAAGGATTCTGGAAGGAGGCAAAGCAAAAGCACGCCTTCAACACAGTGAAGAGGCCATTAGGACCCACCTTGGAATACAGGCAGGAGAAGCCCATATGCCAGGCATCCCGAAGAAGAAGGGACTACACTGGAAAGGGGCAGGATAATCCACGCCAAGCTCTACCAAACCTATGGAGACTCCTGCAGTGGGATCCCCTCCGGGGATGCCCCAGGCCACAGACATCAGAAACACAATCGGAAACATACTTAAAGAACTACCACGATCATAAAGAACAAATTAACGAACTAAGAAAAGAGAATCAAAAACTCAAGAAACACCTAGAGAGAAAGAATGACAAAATCCAGAAGGAAGTAGAAACACTGAAATGATCCCATGCTGAAAAAGAATAAGAAACCAACCAGCAAACAAAGGAGCTACAAAAAGAGAACGACAAGCTCCCCAAAGCACTCGGACCCACTCCAGCCTCAGCCGCGGCCGGCCCTGACCACCGCCACCCCCCACTCCTCCCTTCACGAGGACGGCATGAAACACGCCTCAGACGCAGAATGGCGCCGCCGCCCCACCGAATATCCGACCTGGCCGTGCCCCCACAGACAACTAAAAACCTCAGAAAGATTATGAAAAATTAAAAATACCCACAAGAATATTGAACAACCAGGAGCTGTGGGGGACACTATGAAAAGATAAACCTCCGCCTTCGATCGGAATAGAGGAAGGAGAAGAATCCCCAAGAGAAGGTTGATCAGATCTCACAGAATAATAGATGAAAACTTCCCCAAACTAAAAAAGGAGAAAAGGACAAACCTCCTACCAATACAAGAAGCACATAGAACTCCAAAACAGACAAGCTCAGAAAAGAAATTCTCCACGCACATCATAGTTAAAATGATGGATCACCCAAAACAAAGACCAAAATCCTTAACAGCCGACAAGAGAAAACAAAACAAAAGAGTGACCTAGAAGGGGAAACCTATCCGAATAACAACGGACTTCTCAAAGCAAACGATGAGCAAAAGCAAGAAGAAACTTGAGCAAAGCATTCCCATTGTTGAGGGACAATGGATGCCAGCCCAGGTTACTATACCCAGGCAAAAATGTCAATCCTTTGGAAGGAGAGAGGAAATCTTCCATGCCTTATAAACAAGTTGAAAGGATACATGTCCGGAAAACCCCAAAACCCTTCAGAGAATACTTGAAGCAATTCAAAAGAACAGAAGAAAGAGGCAACCAACCCAGGCAACTAGAAGGAGAAATCAATAAAGGCATAACTGCAGAACGTCGAAAGAAACCTAAATCAAAACCGGAGATGGATAATAAGGCACAAGGAAGCAACACAAAACCTATCAGGTCATAACCTTAAATATTACTGGACTAAATTCCCCAATTCAAAAGACATAGGACTGGGAGACTGGCTTAGGAAACTGAATCCATCGATATGCTGTCTGCAAGAACCACATCTTTACCTTCAATGGACAGGCACCACCTTTAAAGTGAAGGGATGGAAAAAAATATTCCAAGCAAAATGTTACAAAAAGGAAAGCAGGTGTTCACATTTATATCGGATTAAAATAACTTCAAAGTAAAAGAAATCAGAAGAGGGAAAAAGAGAAGGCCATTCCATTTTCATCAAAGGAACAATCACAAGAAGATTTCACAATTATGAATATATTGCCCCAAACTCTGGTTTGCAACAAACTTTATAAAGGCAATTCCCACGACCACAAGTCACAGACTAAAACCCCAGCACCCTCATAGTGGGAGATTTCAATACCCACTGTAGTCTTTTGGATAGGTCAACGGACAAAAAAAAAAATAAACAGAGAGACATTTAAACTGAACAATATGAATTACACCAAATGGGACCTCATAGACCTCTACCGAAACTTCCATCCTAATACCAGAGAATACACTTTCTACTCTGCACCCACGGAAACTTTCCTCAAAATTGACCACATCCTGGGACACAGAATAAACCTCTACACTACAACCAAGATTGACAATAATTTCATGCATCCTGTCAGACCACGTGCAATGAAGCTCAACCTCAACACAGGACAAGCCCTCCTGCCTACAAGAACACATGGAGACTACACAAACCCACACACTCTTGAATACTGAATGGGTCAAAGGAAGAGATAAAGAAGAAATAAAACATTCCTGGAACTGAATGGACAATGAACAATACAACACAACCAAAACTTATGGGATACCTTTAAACGCAGTCCTAAGAGGGACAAATTTATAGCCCTGGGTGCCTACATTATAAAAAAACAGAAAGAGCACAAGTGAATGATTAACCACTACAGCTCAAAGCACTTGAGAGGCAACCACCGATTGACCCTAAACGCAACAGACAGGAAGAACTAACAAAATCAGAGCAGAAATCTGAAATGAAACAAAGAAAACAATACAAAAAATCAATGAAAGCTGGTTCTTTGAAAAAAAAAAAAAAAAAAAAAAAAAAAAAAAAAAAAAAAAAAAAAGAAGAAGGAACAACTCCAAAATTCACCTACAATCTGTGATGCAAAGGGAAAAAAATAAATATCCCCCCCCCAACGGACATGGAAAAAATCAAGATACAATTATATGGAATATTACAAGAACATATATTCTACCAAGTTTGAAAATCTAGAAGGAATATGGATGAATATCTGCAATCCTGGGAACACCAAAAGCTTGGCCAAGAGGAGACCAACAGCTTAAAAACCGACCCATAACATATGAAGAAAGAAATAGAGGATGTAGTAAGAAGCCTCCCAACTTAAAAAAAAGCCCCAGGCCCGGACGTTTCACAGCAGAATTCTTATAAAACATTTCAAAAAGACCCTACAACCATATTTCTGAAACTGTTTAGAGTATACAATCAGAGGGAACACTCCCAAATTCCTTCCTACGAAGCCAGCATCATTCTGTTACCAAAACCAGGCAACGACAGAACTAAAAGGGAGAATTATATAGACCCATCTCCCTAAAAACACAGATGCCAAAATTCTAAAACAGAATACTGGCAAATCGCATACAGACCCCACATCAAGAAGATCATTCCATCATGACAAGTTGGATTCATTACCAGAGATTGCAGGGATGGTTCCAACATACGAAACTCAATAAAAACCTCATCAAACACATATAAACGGAATCAAAGACAGAAAAACCACACCAATCATCTCAATTGATCTGAAAAAAGCCTTTTGACAAAATCCAGCATCCCTTTCATGCTTAAAGCCCTATAAGGAATTGGATTGGAGCGGATCATTCCTCAATGTAATCAAAGCCATATACCAGGAAAACCCACAGCCAATATCACCTAAACGGGGGCCAAGACGGAAACATTCCCTTTAAGGTAGGAACTCGGCAAGGCTGACCCCTATCACCACTCCTCTTTTATATAGTGCTTCAAACACTTGCTAGAGCAATAAGGAGACAAGGATATTACGGATACTATTGGGAAAAGAGGGGATGTCAAACACTTATCCCTATTTGCTGATGATATGATTGTTTATAAGGAGGATGCAAAAAAACTCCACCAGAAAACTCCTAGAAACGATTAACAGCTTCAGCAAGTGGGCAGGTACAAAAATTAAACTTAAAAAATCACTGGCCTTTCTGTACACCAAGAACAAACAATTGGAGGAAAGAATTCAAAGAGCCTTCCCACTCACCATAGCCTCAAACAAACAAAAGATTACCTAGGGAACAAAACCTAACCAAAGACACCCAAGATTTCTACACAAAAATTTTAAACCCTTAACGAAAGAAATTGAAGAAGACCCTCAGATGGAAAAAAAACTTCCATGCTCATGGATTGGGAAAATTATTAAACATTGTAAAAAATGTCCATTTTACCAAAATACTTGTATAGATTCATTGCAATCCCAATCAAAAAATCCCAAGGAGTTTCTTACAGGCTTGAAAAAAACAGTTCTTAAATTCATTGGCAGAAACAAAAGACCCCAAATAGCCCAAAATCAATCCTGAGTGAAAAGAGCTACCAAGGAGGGATCTCTATACCCAGATTTTAATATAGGGCTGGAGAGTTGGCCTAGTGTTTAAGAGCACGACTGCTCTTACAGCGGACCCGGGTTTCGATCCCCAGCACCCACATGGCGCCGGAGCCGCGCCTGAAACTCCAATTCCATGAGAACTCCAGCTCCATGGGAATCCGCAGGTACCTTTCTGACCTCCGCGGCGTTGCCACGGGACACGGGTGCCCAGACTTGCATGCAGGCAGGTACATTCAACCCATACAGAAATAAATAAAATTAATAACAAAATAAATAAACTATTACTACAGGGCTATAGTTATAAAAACCGCCTGGTACTGGCACAAAAACAGACCTGTTGACCAATGGAACAAAACCGCAGATCCAAACCTGAGCACATACATTTCAGCCATCTGATTTTTGACAAGGGGCCAAGAAACCACAATGAGAAAAGGACACCATCTTCCGCAAGTGGTGTTGGCAAAAAAAAAAAAAAAAAAAAAAAAAAAAAAAAAAATTAACCCCTACCTCTCACCTGTACAAAAGTCAACTCCAGATGGATTAAAGGCCTCAACGTGATGATGAAACCCCAAACTCTGAAGGTTGATTAGAAGAAAAAGTTTGGCAGCAGACTAAAAGACATAGCATAGGAGAAGACTTCTTAACTCAGACAGCAGCTGCACAAGAATTAAGGTCGAACAATTGACAAATGGGATATCATCAAACTCAAAAGCTTCTGCTACATCAAAGAAAAACAATCAAGGAAGTGAAAGAGAAATCCCACAGAGTGGGAGGCAAACCTCCACTGCAGATACATCTGACAAAGCATTGATTTCCAGGAATATTAAATATCAAAAAACAAAAGAAAAAAGACAACAAATGACCCGCTCAACAGGATGGAGCAAAGAACTGAAACAGAGGACTTCACAAGCGAGGTAGGAAGGAGTAATTAGAGATGTCTGAGAACACCTCAAGAACTGCTAAACATCACTAATCATTACGGGAAAATGGCCAAAATTAAAATCACTTTACGATATCATCTTACCCCAGTCCGACTGGCTATAAGATCAAGAAACCAAACTGATACCAAGTGCTGGAGAGAGGTTGTGGGAAAGGGAACACTCATCCCCAATGCCTGGTGGGAACTTAAACTCGTACAGCCACTATGGGAAAGCAGTGTGGAGAACCCTTGAAACTTGAAGAACTTGCCACCCGACCCAGCCATACCACTCTGCCGGCATGTTACCCTCAAGACTTACGCCACACAGAGATACATGCACGGCCATTGTTTATTTCAGCTCTTTTCACAAAGCAAAGAGCTGGAACCAACCTATAAATCCCTCCAAAACTGACAGGGGATAGAGGAAAATGTGGTAACATTACACAATGGAGTTTCTATGCAGCAGTTAACGAAAGACGACATCACGAGTTGCAGTAAAATGGCTGGCGCTAGAGGACATCATGCTGAGTGAAGAGTAACACAGTCCCTGAAAAACAAACGACGAATGGTTATCCCTCATCTGTGGCTGCCAGTGCCAATTACCCAGGTTTTTGTTAATGTTGTATTTCTTGTGTAGGGACCCCTGAGTTTTTGTACAAAGGCAGTTCGGCATAATGCATTTTGGAAAAAACAACAACAAACACCCCCCCACAACAACAAAAATCTGAATCAAAGAAGAAATGACTGAAAACCGT
Source organism: Rhizomys pruinosus (assembly GCA_009823505.1). NCBI lineage: Eukaryota > Metazoa > Chordata > Mammalia > Rodentia > Spalacidae > Rhizomys > Rhizomys pruinosus. The sequence continues at coordinate 761,863 of VZQC01012264.1, read as the reverse complement.
GACTTTGCCCTCAACCACACCGTCAACCGTCCCCATGGGAAAATATTGAGAAAAAGAAGAAGAGATGGAAAGCATGTTTGGCAGAACACACGAGCTTTTTTCCGGCGGGCGGCCGGTGGGGGAATGAGCGGAACACGGGTCTAGATTTTGTTTAAAAATAAAAAATAAAAAAAAATAAATAAATAAAAAAATAAATAAATAAAAAAAGAGGGAAAAACCAAGGGCTAGAATTATAGGCCTATGTCCAAAAAAAAGAAAAGGCCAAAAAACCCCAGGTTCGCTCCCAGCACCCCATGGCGGCCAAGAACCATCCCAAATCCCAGTTCCAGGGCGAATCCGACCCCTCTTCTGACCTCGCGGCATTCACGACACGGGTGCACAAACTGCTATGCAGACAGTACATATACACATACCAGAAATAAATAAATTAAAAAAAAAAAGAAAAAAAAAAAGAAAAAAACTTTTTTTTTTGTGTGTGTGTGTGATGGCTCAGCAGTTACAAGTGCTTGGTGCTCTTGAAGAGGACCCGTGTTTAATCCCAAGCACCCACATGGAGGATACGAACCATCTTTAACTCACGTTCCAGTGGAATCCAACAAAACATCTTCTGACAGCCCACGTCTTTTATACACATGGTGCACCTACCTGCATTGCAGACCGTACACACATACACATAAAAAAAAAACAAAAAAAAAAAAAAAAGATAACCATTATGCCTGAAAACATTTTTCCTCATATATTTAACATGTCTTTCCAGGTAACTGTCTTGTCTTTACTTCCTACAGGCTGATACATTAAAAGAGAGATATCAAAAAATTGGTGATACCAAAAGGAATACTCCCATTGAAGCGCTCTGTGAGAACTTTCCAGGTAGGAAGCTAAAAGGGTAATCTAATCTAGCCAGTGTGACTAACACTTTGAAGTAGGTAGAGTCATGGGATCTCTAGGTACAGATGCTAGCCAGATAATTTTACATTTCCGTTTATCGTTATTCAACCCAAGGAAGGTTTATAGTTTTTATTTGGTCCATAAAGAACATAGCATCAAAAACCCGTAAACCCTTATAAGTATTTCTGTGTGGCCAGAGCTTACCCCTGTGGGAGGCATTTAGCTAACAAGCATGGCTTTTTACCTTTTTCCTAACAGAGGAGATGGCAACCTACCTTCGTTATGTCAGGCGGTTAGACTTCTTTGAAAAACCTGATTATGAATATTTACGGTCCCTTTTCACGGATCTTTTTGAAAGGAAAGGCTATACCTTTGACTATGCCTATGATTGGGTTGGAAGGCCTATTGTAAGTATCTTTGTTTTTTCTTAATTTTTTTCATTATTATTTTTTTTTTTCATTTTTTTCTTGATGCTTTTTTTTTTTTTTTTTTTTATTTATTTCTGTCTGCACGCAGGTTTGTTCACCTGCCGCGGAGGTCAGAATGAGGGCATCTGATTCCCCTGGAACTGGAGACATTTCTGCTACCATGTGGGTGCTGAGAATAGAACCTGGGTTGCTCTTAACCCGAGCCATCTCTCCAGCCCCAATTATCTTTTTTTTTTTTTAATTTTATTTTTTTATTTTTATGTGTATGAGTTTTTACTGTCTGCATGTAGGTTGTGCAACCGTGTGTCGTGCAATCCGCAGAGGTCAGAAGAGCGGAGGTCAGAGTCCCTTGGAACTGGAGGTTAAAGACGGTTCTCTAGCTGCATGTGGTTGCTGGGGATCAAACCCCAGTCATAGCACGAAACCAGTCGCACCTCTAACTGCTAGGCCATTCTCCAGCCCATATCTTGTTTTTATACAAGAGAAAAATGACTTCCTTTCTCTTTGTACTTATCAGTTTTTTTGCTTAAATCTTTGAGGAAAAAAATTCTTGGCACTTTACCAAGCTTTTCAAAGTACCATCAATAGGTTGTTCTCATTGGGCTAGTAAGTTTCACCTTTTTAAGATTATAACTGTTAGCTCCTGAGATACTAGGATTTAAGCTAGCTTTTTTTTTTTTCCACACTTTTTCTTTTTTTTAATTTTTATTCTATTTTTTGTAGTGTATGATGTACTGTCTGCAATGTAGATTTGTGCACCCCGTTTTGGTCATGCATTATTTGCTCGCCGAGGTCAGAAGAGGGTCTCGGATTCCCTGGAACTGGAACACTGTAGTTCTCTGGAATTTGAGAGTACACACGTTCTTTTTTTTTCTATTTCTTTTTTATTTTTGTATGTGTCCGAATGTATGTTGCATGTAGTTTTGTGCACCTGTTTTGTGCAATTGCGCGGAGGTCAGAGAGGGTCTCAGATTCCCCTGGACTGAGTTCTCCTGGAACTGGATGTTCTTACAGACGGGGGTCTTAGCCGCCATGTGGGTGCTGGGGACTCGAACCCGGTCTCTGCAGGAGCAAGTCAGTGCTCTTAACTGCTAGGCTATCTCTCCAGCCCTGCATGCACATTTCTTTTGAATGATTCACAAGTTAAAACTGTCTGCTATGAAGGATCTTGGCATCTGTAGCAGAAGAGCCCAAAACCATAGAACAGGATTCACTGTTTTAGCCAGAGGTCTGCAGCACCAGAGAGTGTACTAACAGATAACTGTTGTAGAGCTGTTTTTTTATTTGACTTTCTAAAGTCCTACTCTACAATGAATTCTTGAGGACCAGAATACATTCCCTTCTCCAAATAACCAAACTGGGAAACAAGCTGACTTTAAAAACAACAAAAAAGAATTAATTATTTGCTCTATAGGAATTAAAATTACATTGTCATCTTTTCCCCATTTGACTTATTTTTATTTTCTAGCCTACTCCAGTAGGGTCAGTTCATCTAGATTCTGGTGCATCTGCAGTAACTCGAGAAAGCCACACACACAGGGATCGGCCATCACAACAACAGCCTCTTCGAAATCAGGTATGTTTTAGTCCATTATTTTAGATACTGCTCTTCATAACTACTGTTAAAAATCTAAATTCTCCCTATTCTCTGTGTTTTTGTTTATACTGAAGTTAAGAAAAACTAATCCTGAGCGTGTGGTTGGTTGACACCCCACCTTTAATCCCAATGCCCGGGACGCAGAGGCAGCCAGATCCTCTGGAGTTCAAGGCCTAGGTCCTGGTCTCTTACCTAGGGGGCTTCCCAGGCCAGCTGTGCGCTATTAGGGAGACCCTGTCGCCATACATTCACACACACAACACCCACACAGAGAGAAGATTGATTGATTGATTGATTGATTGCTGATTCTGGTTTGAAAGGGACCTGATGGACTTAGGATCTAAAGCACTCTGCCACAGGTCAAAGGACTACTGGACATGCAGGATGTACCAGGTAGTGTACTTTAGATGTCATCTAGAGTTGGGCTGGAGCTCATGCCAGTTCTAGTTTTTCCTTGCTGATAAAAGGAATGGGTAATTCGGATTCTCAGCAGACTTGGGTATAGACTGGAACCTGCATACTAGTCCTTGCCACTTAAACAGCACGTACAAAGCCCAGGGTTCAAGCCCTGGCAAGAAAAATTATGATGATGATGATAGATATAGATAAATAATAGAAGATAGAATAGATCGATGATAGATGAGATAGATGATTAGATAGATTTAGATAGATAATAGATAGATTAGATAGATGGTGGCTCAGCGGTTTTTTAAGAGCACCAACTGCTCTCGCAGAGTACCTAGGTTCAATCCTAGCACCCCACATGGCAACTAAGCACCATCTTACGCCAGGTTGGGTGGTGCACGCCTTTAATCCTAGCACTTGGGAGGCAGAGATGCAGGGGAACTCTGTGAGATCAAGGCCACCTGCGTCTACGAGTGAGTTCCAGGCTAAGCCTGGGGCTCAGGGAGCCTGTCTCAAAAAGAAACAACAAAAAGATGGTGGATGGAGGATGGAGGATGGATGAAGGATTAGCACGATCAAATCCATCTGAGGCTCGGAGAGACAGCTGGTTGGTTAAGACCACTGGCTGCTCTTCAGAGGACCTGGGTTTGACTCCCCGCACCCACATGGTGGCTAACAGCCATTCATAAATCTAGTTCTAAGAACTCCAGTTCCAGGGGATCTGACACCCTCTCTGGCCTCTCCTCAGCTTTGCGTACACCACAGTGCACTTACAACTGCAGGCCATATACCCAGTCACAAAATAAAAATAAATTTAAAAAATGCACATTGGGAGTGGGGCATCGGTGGCGCACACTTTAATCCTAACGCACTTGGGAGGCAGGCAGATGGATCTTTGTGCAGGTTTCCAGGCCAGCCTGGTTACAGAGTGAGTTCCAGGGACAGCGGGCTACGGAAGTCCCTTGTCTTGAAAAGACCAAAAAATTAAAAAAATGCACATTAGCCAGGCGTGGTGGTGCACGCCTTTAATCCTAGCAACTTGGGAGGCAAAGGAGGCGGATCTTTGTGAATTTAAGGCCAGCCTCGTCTACAGCGTGGGTTCCAGGACCACTGGATACAGGGCGCCCCTGTCTCGAAAAAGACCCCCCAAAAAAAAAAATGTGCATTGGGTGCCATGTACTTGGTAGTTAGAAACAGGTAGTTGGAAATGGCCAGACTGCCACATGTTGAGGACCAGCCTGGGTTGATAGCAATACTCCATCTCAAAATAAATAAATAGAATGAAAAAAGTTCCTCATAATTTCTTCTCAGGTAAAGGAAAATGACCAGAGAAGAGATAATATAAAATAGTAACAGAAGTAGGGGATTGAGAGATGGCTCAGCAGTTGAGGGCACCACCCTTGCAGAAGGCGTCCTCTGCTCTTGCAGAGGACCTGGGTTCAATTCCCAGCACCCACATGGCGGCTAAGAGCCTCCTATTAAGCCGGGTGTGGAGGCACATGCCTTTAATCCTAGCACTCAAGAGGGGGAGGCAGGTGGATCTCTGTGAGTTCAAGGCCAGCCTGGTCTACAGAGTGAGTTCCAGGCCAGCTGGGGCTCTGGGAGACTGTTCTCAAAAAACAGACAAGAAAAAAAAATTAACGAAGTATGTTGGAAGTAGTGAAGTGAAAATTCTGAGTAGTCTTTCCAAACCTTTTATGATAAAGTTATCTTATAATAAATAGATATTTAAGAAGAATGTTTAGGGACTGGAGAGATCTCCCTGCGCGGTTTTAAGAGCACTGACTGCTCTTGCAGCGGACCAGGTTGACCCCAGCACCCTCTATGGCGGCTAAGACCCATCTGTAACTCCAATTTCCCAGGGGATCCAACCTTTCTTACTCCACAGATGCGGACACAGGTTCACAAACTACATGGTAGACGGTACATTTCATACACATACCAAAAATAAATCAAATTAAAAAAAAAAGACGAAAGAAGTTTGAAGGGAGAAATTGATAAAAAGTGAAATTGCAATATACATCTGCTCATTTCTTAATTTTTATTTTAATTTTTAAATTTTTTTCTTTTGGTCCTTTAAAGACAGGGTTCTCCCTGTAGCCCAGTTTCTCGGAACTCACTCTGGCGACCAGGCTGGCCTTGTAAACTCACAAAATCTGCGTTCTTGCCCTCCCAAGTGCTAGGATTAAAGGCATGCGCCACCACTCCCGGCTTATTCATTTAACATGATCTCCATTTTTTTTGTCGATGATGTAATTTTATTTTCTATGGATAAATAAAACTTTGTTGTACATAATATGTATTACATTTTCTTTAATCATTTATTGGTAGACATTTAGACCAATTTCATGTTTTGGCTATTGTAATAGTAATGTGATAAACATGGACATTAAGGTATCTCTGATAATCTGATTCAGAGTCCTTGGGGTATATACCCAGGAATGTTCTAGTATAGGTGATAAACTTTCACTTTTAGCTTTTGTTGTTGTTTTGTCTTTTTGAGACAGGGTTTGTTTGGTTTTTTTTTTTTTTTTTTTTTTAGAAAACTTAATACTGGTTTCTATAGCAGCTTTGGTCTTAATTTACAATTCCCTCAGCAGTTTTGTATATGAGTTCCTTTTTTTCTTAGGCAGAATGAATTGAATCTCTGGCCTCAAACTTGCTGTCCTCTTTCCTTAGCCTCTCAGGTGCTGTGATTACAAGGTGGATGCTAGCACAGTCAGTTTAAATGAGCAGCTTGTGTCTTTGTGGGTTTTTTGTTTGTTTTTCAGTGGTACTAGTGATTGTGAATACTTGGACATGTACTAGTACTTGTGAATACTTGGACATGTACTCTACCATTGAATTGTCTCCAGTCCCCTTACCCTGCAGATTCATAGAATATATTTTAACTAAAACATTTCCTTCCTTTAACTTCCTTATCCTTTAAGCTTCAGTGAATTCATAATTGGTGGTGGTATTTTGAATGGATTTTAACATTATGGCAAAAAGAAATGGTTGAAAACCTAGATTACTAATGTAGAAAATGAAGTTGCGTTAACAAATTCCCATGTAGCTTTTTTTAATAATTTTTTATGTGTAGAGTGTACTGTCTGCTGTGGTTGGTACACGGTTGTGAATGCCTCATAGTCAGGGACGAGGGCATCGGATTCCCTGGAACTGGAGTTCAGTTAAAGCCGGTTCTTAGCTGCCCTGGTGGGTGCTGGGATTGGGAATTGCAAACCCGGGTCCTCTGCAAGAAACAGTTGGGGCTCTTAACCATGAAACCTCTCTCAGCCCATCCCCATATAGGTTGTTTTTTTTGTTTTTGTTTGTTTTTTTTGGTCTTTTTTCTTTTTTTTTTGACGACAGGTCTCCCTGTAGTCCCAGCTGGCCTGGAACTCACTCCGTTAGACCAGGCTGGCCTGAACTCACAACCGACCGCCTGCCTTTGCCTCCAGTGCTAGGATTAAAAGGCATTCGCGCGCCACCACGCCTGGCGTCTATCCCATATAGTTTTAAATGAACTCTTTGATTTGTGTGTTATTTGAAAACTCTTTACCCATGAGTATGAGCTTATTTTCTTTTTTTTTTTTTTTAATTTTATATTTTCTTTTATTTTATTTCTTTGGTCTTGTATCAGACTGTCTGCATGCAAGTTTGTGCAACCCGTGTTGTGCACTGCTGCGGAGGTCATGAAGCGGGTCTCAGATTCCCCCCTGGAACGGGAGTTCTCCGGAATTGGAGTTTCAGTAAGGCTCTCGGCCACCATGTGGTTGCTGGCGGAGGGGCTCGGAAACCGGGTTCCTTTGTAAGAGCGGTCGGGCGCTCTTAACCGCTAGGGCCTCTCTCCAGCCCAATGAGCTTATTTTTCAAGAGTTGACTGTTGATTATCTTGATGGAGGTTTTTGGTTTTTGTTTTTTCCTCTTTTTCAGTTTTTTTTTTTTTGTGTGTGGGATTAGAAGCTCCCACATTAGTGCAAATTATACACCTTCCCAGCAGGACTCTGAATCCTTGCTGGTCAAATTCTTGCTGTATTCTGCACTATGGGTAAGTGGTTTGTACTGCCTGGTCAGTCTTTACACTGTGTTTCTCTACAGTCTCCTTGCTTTTGTATCATCTTTGGGATTTTTTTTTTCTTCAGAGTTTGTAGGCAAATTTTCCTTTTATTTCTGTTAATATTTTTCAAGTTTTTTAAAATCAGAAGAAAATGAAATCTTTGTTGTCTCTGAGAATAGCTTTTAACCTCATTTTAGATACTACTAACCTTTTTTTTTTTTTTTTTTTTTTTGGTCTTTTCGAGGACAGGGCTCCCTGTAGCACCAGCTGTCCTGGAACTCACTTGTAGACCCGGCTGGCCCTGAACTCACAAACGTCCGCTGCCTCTGCCTCTTAACTTGCTAGGCTTTAAGGCGTGCGCCACCACAACCTGGCTTACTTTTTACCTTATTTTTTCATGTGTATGTGAATGTACGTCTGCATGCAGGTTTTTGTGCACCCGTGTCGTGCAAGCTGCGGAGAAGGAGGGTGTGGATTCTCCCAGAACTGGAGGCCATAAAGACGGCTCCAGTTGCCCCTGTGGGTGCTGGGGAAATCGAACCCCGGTCTCTGCAGGAGCAGTCGACGCTCCCAACAGCTAGGCCAACTCTCCAGCACCCCAAGGGTCTACTAACTCTTACTAATCTACTTGACTTAGTTTATCTGAGCTGAGGAGCTGGCATTTGAAATCATATCTTAGGAATATCAAAATGAGTATGGAGTCTTTGTTCCCAAAGATGTAACCAGATAAGTAGAACACAAGGCAGAACAGATAAACATCCAGAGTATTTCCACTTGGAACTGGAAGAAAGTGTTTCATTTACTCAGAGCATGGACAAATTGTTTTATGCCAGAAGCTACATTTGAAATGCTCTTGGAAGAAGGGGAGATGGACAAGACATTCCAAGTGGAAAGAATGTGAACAACATGAATGGCAGTAGATGTTGTAGCTAGAACATTAGATGCGAATAAGGGACTCTAGGAGCCATAACTAGAAAAACAGATTGTCATTTAGTGGTGCTCCAGGAATGTTGGTTTGGAAAGTTGGTCCTTAATTTCAGTAGGCATAGGGGATTAAAAGGAGAAGACTCACAATGAAGAAATTTACCTATTAAACTTAGGGTTTTTTTGCTTTGTTTTCTTCTGTTATGTTTGTTGTCTTTTCTGAGACAGTGTCTCTCTTTATTCGTCCTAGCTGCTGCCCTGGAGCTCGCTGTGTAGACCAGGTTGGCCTTAACTCACAGAGATCCACCTGCCTCTGCCTCCGCGAGTGCTGGGATTAAAGGCATGCACCACAATATGCCCAGCAAGCATTAGTTTTGCAATAGAAAGTGGTAGTTGCTTGGCAGCCAGTATAGTCCCAATTAGTGACGTCTAGAATGGAAAATAATTTAGTAAAGTGTTCCCTGCACAAACATGAAGACCTGGGTTCAGTCTTGAACAGCTAGCACTGAGTTTGATCCTCAGCACTAACAAAAAGCCATACTTGGTGGCATGTACTGAGAATCCCAGTTCTAGGGAGATGGAGACAGAGGATCTTGGTACTACTGCGTCAAGCCAGCCTAACTGCCATCAGTCAGCCCCACGTCCCAGTGAAATACCCTGTCTCAAAAAACAACCAGTCGTAGCTGAGTTTGATGCCCATGCTTAGTTCCCAGCACTCATGAGGCAGAGACAGCTGGGTCAGCCTGGTCTACAAATGAGACCCAGAACAGCTGGGACTAAAAAAAAAAAAAAAAAAAAAAAAAAAAAAAAAAAAAAACAAAAACAAAGATATATGATTTGCCTCAGGACACCATGATATCCTAGTTTGTCCTCTAGCTTCAACATGTGTACACACAGAAACCCCCCCAAAATTAAATCAACACGCATACACACACCACACACACACACCACACACACCACACAACACACACACATGGCTTTGAGCACTGACCCATACCTCTGTGTCAGTGTTAGGGCATCTGCTCAGCATGTACAAGAACGTGGGTTCAGACATAGATACATACACACACACACACCACTCACACACACACACACACAACATTTTTTTTTTTTTTTTTTTCTTTTTTTAACATTTCTCTTTTTTTTGGAAACTTTTTATATTTTGTAATTTTTTCAAATTATGTTATTTTTTATTTTATGTGTGTGAGTATATTGCCTACATGTATCGTAAGTGCACTATGTTGTGCAGTGCCTGAAGAGGTCAGAAGAGTGCATGGGATCCCCAGGAAACTGGAGATAATCGACAGTGTTAGCTGCCATGTGGTGCTTGAACTGAACCCAGGTCTCTGCAAGAGCAGCTCATGCTCTTAACGCTGTAGCCATCTCTCCAGCCCTGTTGTTTTTTTTTTTTTTTTGTCTTTTGCGACAGGGTCTCCCTGTAGTTCCAGCTGTCCTGGAATTCCTCTGTAGACCAGGCTCGGCCTTAAACTCACAAAGATACGCCTGCCTCTGCCTCCAAGTGCTAGGACTAAATGTTCGTGCGCCACCACGCCCGGCTTCTAGCCATGTTTTTAAAATTTTTTTAGTATTTTGTTCTTTGGATCAACCCCAGGTTCTTAGGTAAACACACTACTAGTGAGCTACATCCCTGCTACCAGCCCTTCCCCCCCCCCCATTTTATGTTCCCTAAAATCAAATGCAAAAAACAGCATTTGTGGAATGGGTTGATAGCTCTCTTGGTAATGTGTTTACCTTCCAAGCAAAAGGACCTAAATTCAATCCCCAGAACACATGTACAAAAAACTAGGCAGAAGCTGGGTGTGGTGGCACAAACCTTTTACCCCAGCACTTGGGGGCAAAGGCAGGCAGAGCTCTGTCAATTTGAGGCCAGCCTAGTGAGTTCTAGACCAGCCACAGTTACACAGTGAGACCCTGTCTCAAAAAAAAACAAAACAAAACATACACATAAACAAAAAAAAAAAGGGAAGGAAGGAAAAGAGAAGGGGAAGGGAAGGGAACGGAGGAGATGAGAGGGGAGGGAAAGAAAAAAGGAAAGGAAGAAGGGAAGGAAAAACAAAACAAAACAGGCAGGCAGGCAGAAGTGGCTCAGCAATAAAAAGTGCTTGCTGCTCTTCCAGGGGACCCAAGTTCAGTTCCAAACAACCTAATATCACTGCATTAAACTTACAACCACTTTAAACTCCAGCTCTAGGAGATCTGATGTCTTCTTCTGGCCTTCAATGCAACCCACATTCATCTGTGAAACCTATGCCTGGGCGTGGGTGGCGCATGCCTTTAAATCCTAAGCACTCGGCGGCAGAGGCAGGCGGATCTTTGGAGTTCAAGGCACGTGTCTACAGAGTGAGTTCCAGGACAGCTGGGGTACAGGGAGCCCCTGTTCAAATAGCCAAAAAAAAAAAAAAAATACACATAATGAAAAATAAAAACAAAAGAGCTTATGCATGATACCCTAATCCCAGTACTGGGGCGGTTGAGACAGACAGAACCCTGGAGTGCTCACTTGGCAAACTGCAGGCAAGTGAAAGATCTCTCAACAAAAACCCAGACCATAACAACAAAAACATGGATGGCTACTAGGTAACAGTAACTCTGGCCACATGTTCATTTGCACACAAATAAGCATATATACACACCAAAACAAAATCACTTATGAGAGAAGGAATTGGTTTTGTGCATACATTATAGACCTCTAAAGAACACCATGCATGCAAGTGATGGGTTCCATCATAACATTTTCATGTATGTACATGATGAGCCCTTCAACTCCCCTCATTCCTGCTGATCCCTTCCTCTTCCCAAGAAAGTTTACAACCTCTTCCCTTTTCATTCTCTTTTCTTCAAAGACTTATTTATGTTTTTGTGTATATGTGTCTGGCTGATTTTATATATATTGCCCTGGCCCGCGGGGTCATCAGTGCAGACCTGAGGAGGGGGCGAAGAATAATGAAAGCAAAGACAAAGTTCTGATCAAGCTCCATAGTCTTTATTTTGTGCAGGGTTTAAAAAGGCAAGCGGGCGGGAAAATCCGTTGGCAGGAAGTGAGTCAGCACAGTTCAGAGAGGGGGAAGGGTGTATCTGAAAAGTACCAGATGTCCCTTTGATGACCGCAATGCTCATCAGGCCCATAAATTCCTGAGTTAAGCAAGCTAGTAATTTTCCACGAGGTGACTTGGCTCCTGGCAGTGTATAAACATTCAATGACAAGAAAGAAAACAGAAACAGAATGGTTGAGAGTGTTGGATCTCCTGGAACAGAGTTCTGGGCAGTTTAAGCTGCTGATGTGGATGCTTGGGAACCAAACCTGGGTCTCTGAAGAGCAGCAAGTGGTCTTACCATCGAGTTCTCTCTCCAGTCCCCTCATATCTTCTTTTCTTATTGGTAACCAATGCGTTTAATTAGGGTTGCTTATAGGAGCATGGATAATTTACCAGTGGCTATGTAAGTATTAAAAATTTGTATGGGGCTGGAGCGCATGGCTCAGTGGTTAAGAGCACCAACTGCTCTTGCCGATGACCCAGGTTCGATTCCCGCCCTGCTGGGGCTAAGAACTGCCTTTAAAGGCATGGTGGTAAAGGCAGGTTGATCTCTGTGAGTTCAAGGCCAGCTGGTCTTCACAGAGTGAGTTCTAGGCCCAGCTGGGGCTATAGGGCGAACCTATCTCAAAAAAAATAAACTTGTGAGGCTGGACACTATTGTTGCATATACCTATAACCCCAACACTTGAACTTCCTTTTTTTTTTTTTTTTTTTTTTTGCGGGTTTCTTAGCCTCCGCCTTTAACGGCTGTGCTATCCCCACAGCACAACCCCAACACTTGAAAGGCTGAGGCAAGAAGATTGAGTTTGAGACCGACCTGGGCTATATAGTGAAGGCCTGTCTCAAAAAATAACTTCATTAGGAGTTTGGAGAGATGGTTTCGTGGTTCAAAACACTTGCTGCTCTTCCAAAGGACCTGGCTTTCATACCAAGCACCCACAATTGTGCTGCTCACAACCATCCCTAACTCCAGTTCCAGGGGTTCTGATGTGCTCTTCTGGCCTCCATGGGTAAGCGCACATGTGGGTGCACATATATGCATGCAAAATAGTCATAACATGGCTGGGGCTGGCCTGTGAGCGGTTAAGAGCGCTGACGCTCTTGCAGAGGATCCAGGGTTCGATCCCCAGCACCCACGCGGCAGCTCGAGCAAAGAACCGTCTGCAACTCCAACTCCAGGGAACTCAGTTCCATGGGAATCGACGTACCTCTTTTGACCTCCGCGCATTGCACGATATGGGTGAACAAACTTGCATGCAGAGTACATTCATTACACATAAAGACATAAATAAAATTAAAAAAAAAAAAAAGGGAAAAAAGTCATAAACATAAATCTAAAAATAAGCAAATTAATTTTTATAGAAGTGACAGTGCTGTATTAATAGTGTAGGAACTTAAATTTTATCACTAAGTTAGTTGTATATATGCTATTATTAGAAGAGATTTATTCCCGGGTTGGGGCATGGTGGCGCATGCCTTTAATTCCTAGCACTTGGGGGGGAGAGGCACGGTGTCTCTTTGGGCGTTCAAGGACAGCCTGGTTCCAAGTGGTTCCGGACAGCTGGGGCTCCAGGGCGACCCTGTCTCAAAAGGACCACAAAAACAAAAAACAAGAAGAGATTTATTCCCAGATTGCTAGTCATTGGAATAAATGGTTTTTATTTAATTTTTTTTTGGTCTTTTTGAGGCAGGGTCAGGGTCTTCCTGTAGTTCTGGCTGACCTGGAACTAAACTCTGGAAATACAAATTGTCATTAAGTTTATAAAATGGCATGACTTTGTTATACATAACAGCCTTTGTTTGGCAAATGAAACTTCTGAATATCTTTTTTTTTTTTTTTCCTGAATATCTAACGACAGAACTAATTGAGAGGAGCAGGCTGCAGAGTACTGTGTACTTGTAATCCCAGCTACCTGGCTGTGTAGTAGGATGATCACTTGAGATTGAGGACAGCCTGACCAATTTAGCAAAACTCCATAGGGCCAGGAGAGAAGAGCATTTGAGTCTTCCTGGGTAGTTTCAAGAAGGAGAAGGAGAAGACGAAGGAGAAGGAGCATTTGATGTGTTGGGGATAGTTTAGTTCGGGGTAGTTTCAACTCGCTAATGGTACTGTCAGTTTTTATACATCCCCAAACATTACTTTTGTTGAAAAAATTACTGCGGTAGCAATTTTTTTTTATTACTTAATTTTTTTTTAATTTTAATTATTTCCTGTCTTTTTATTATTGTGTATGATGTATGTTCTGCATTGAAAGTTTGCTGAAATCAGTGACATGCAAGACGCACGCGAGGCAGAAAGAAGCACGGGTTTTAACGAGGGTTTATTGGCTTTAACCTGTTTCTGTTGTCTTGTTAGGAATTTTTTGTTAGAGGGATGGGTACTACTTCTTGTCCTGATCTTGTTTTTGGGAGGGGACTCCCTTTGGCACCCTGGAAGGTTCTCCTGGTCAAAATTTGGAGGTTATGTAGTTTCCAGACGCGCTCTCAGGCCAACCACTGTGGGTGCTGGGGGACCAAACACGGGGGGTCCGGGTCCTCTATGCAAAGAAGAGCGGTTGGTCGGGATGCTCCTGAACCGCTAAGGCCAGCAGCTAAGTCAACATGGTAGTAAGAAATCTTGTTTGATGCGTGCAAGCCCCCTCATAAAACTGCTCCCCGGGATGTGGGGGAAGGAGGAAATGGCCATATCAAAAAAAAAAGATGGACCAAAGCCTTCATGGTGCTATTATCCATGTGACTTTATATTCCGTTAATAATGATGAATAAATTATAGCTGGTTTATGGGAAATGTCTTTCAGGTAGCTTACCCCCCAGTGAGTTTTAAGCAACTCTTACCAGTGAAGTTGTTATAGAACCTTAAGCTGTTACTTTCTCATACTGCCTTTTTTCTTCTTCTTCTTCTTATTTTTTTTTTTTTTTTGGTCTTTTTGAGCACAGGGTCTTCCCTGTAGCTCTGGCTGTCCTGGAATTCATCTGTTAGGACCAGGCTGGCCTCTAAACACCGAGAAGAGATCCGAGTGCCTCTGCCCCCACTCACTGCTATGGATTCTTAAAAGATGCGCACCACTCCGCCTGTCCTGCGGCATTTCTTTATTTCTTCTGTATGCGTGCGCAATGTAATGTTGCATGGAAGTCAAGTTGTGCAACCCGTGTCGTGCAATTGGCCGCGTTGGGGGGTCAGAAAGAGAGGTTGTCGGATTCCCCTGGAAACGGGAGTTCTTCCTGGATTGGAGTTTCAGACAATTTTCTCGGCCGCCTATGTGGGTGCTGGGGATCGGAACCCAGGTCCTCTGTACAGATTATCGCGGTCGGCACTCTTAACGCTAGGCCATCTTTCCAAGGCCCTCTTATTAATTTTTAAGTTAGCATACCAAGGATAGAGGTTCTCATAGGAGTCTTCAGTCTCATATATGTTGTCATTCCTTCCCTCCCCACTTCTCCCCATTCTTAAATTTCTTTTTATAGACTTAACAACTTTTTTTTAAAATTTTATTCATTTATTTCTGGTATTGAGTGTACTGTCTTCATACAGGTCTGTGCACCCGGTCGTGCAGTGCCTCAGAGGTTGGAAGAGGGTTTTTTTTTTTATGGGTGTCTGTCTGATTCCCCCGGAACTGGAGTTAAGATGCTTCTCAGTTGCCATGTGGGTTTACTGGGGATCGAAACTGGGCACTCTGAAAGAGCAATTGTTTGATCTTAACCCACTAGGCATTATCTCTCCAACCCCAGAATACAACTTTTATAGTTGAGCATTTCTAAGATTTATAGGTTCCTTACTAGTTTTCATATAGAGCAGCAATATTGTATCCCAACCCCTGCTGCTGTTTGTATCAGCAGCAATTAAATTTGATTTACTAATACCTCATTACTGCCTCTCCAACTACTTGTTTTTTTATTTCTGTAGCACCTTAGAACTGTTACAGCTGAGCATCATGATGTTAACACCTCAGCCACCTGGCACAGGGCAAGAGGCACCTCGTATGGATTCTTCAGAACCATAAAATTTAAATAGTTTGAAGCATTGGGATTGGCAGAGCAGTATGGATGATGGATTTTGTAAGAAAAAAAAAAAAAAAAAAACGATATTTAACGCACAAAGACGCCTTGACATGGTAACAAAAATCGAAAACAGCAGTCCAGAGAGGTTTAATGTCCTGTTTTGGCTGAATTAATATCTGCCATTTGCTTTCTGAAAAGAAGTAGTTCAGAGTTGTGATACCATTTTATTCCAAATTAGATGTTATTAGCTAAAGGAACCAGAAGATGGAGGAACCAAAATTCTTTGTATATCTAAACCAGGAATATTAGATCAACTTCCCCCCACACCCAAAAAGAACCCCAAAACAATCAGTATGTGGACTTCCTTTGTCTGTTGCTAACAAGGAAACAGCAAGTGAAAAGAGCAAATACTAATTAAAACCCAGCCTAAGCACTAAGAGTGGACAAACCACCTTTTTTTTTTTATGTGTATGAGTGCACTGTCTGCATGTAGGTTGGTGCACCAGTGTCATGCAATGTTGCGGAGGTCAGAAGAAGGCAATTCCCCTGGAACTAGAGTTAAAGGTGGTTCTTAACCGCCATGTGGGTGCTGGGAATCGAACCCGGGTCCTCTGCAAGAGCAGTCAGCGCTCTTAACCGCTGAGCCATCTCTCCAGCCCCAACAAACCACTTCTTACTCAGTGCTGTTGCCCACCTCAAAGTGAGATCATAAGTAAATGAGCAAGTCCTTTTAGTGTAGGGGCTGCAATTCCCCTTTGGGTTCCACTAGGAGACTGAGCAGCTAAAGCTACTGAAATAGTATATTCTGGATAGGCCTGCAAAGATACAACCTGCAGAACGCCTAGCATGCCTGATTAGCAATTTTTATTCATAATAAAGTTAACACTTAAAGAGTTCAGTTTCAAATAAGCAAAAAACAATGCATCATTTCTTGGTTAATACTCTGCTTATACCATATATCCCACAACAACTTAAAAGAAAACTTTACACAGGAATTGCAAAGAAACTTTTAAAAGTTTATCACTAAGGTGTCCTCTACGGGTACACAAACAAGCTGGTATTCTTGGAGCATAACTATAATTATTGGGTTTTTCTTTCCTTTGAAATAGAAAGATTAGCTGGGCCTGGTGGCGCACGCCTTTAATCCTAGCTCTTGGGAGGCAGAGGCAGGCGGATCTTTGTGAGTTCAAGGCCAGCCTGGTCTACAGAGTGAGTCCCAGGATGGCTGGGGCTACAGGGAGACCCTATCTTGAAAAGATTTAAAAAAAAAAGGAAAAAGGATCTTCCTGTAGCCCCCACTGGCCTGGAACTCACTATGTAGTCCAGGCTGGCCTTGAATTTACAAGGATCCACCTGCCTCTGCCTCCCAAGTGCTAGAACTAAAGGCGTGCGCCACCACACCCAGCTTAATTTTATTTTCATATGTGTATAAATGTACTGTCTGCTTGTAGGTTTGTGCACTCGTGTCGTGCAATGCCAAGGAGGTCAGAAGAGGGTGTCGGATTCCCCTGGAACTGGAGTTAAAGACAGTTCTCAGCCGCCATGTGGGTGCTGGGGATCGAACCTGGGTCCTCTGCAAAAGCAGTCGGCGCTCTAACCACTAGACCATCTCTCCAGCCCCCAACATTTTTTTTTTTATGTGTATGAATGTACTGTCTGTATGTAGGTTTGTGCACCCATGTCGTGCTATGCCACGGAGGTCAGAAGAGAGTCTCGGATTCCCCTGGAACTGGAGTTCTCCTGGAATTGGAGCTACAGACAGTTTTCAGCCGCCATGTGGGTGCTGGGGATCGAACCCCGGACCTCCTGCAAGAACAGTCGGCGCTCTTAACCGCTAGGCCATCTCTCCAAAGACAAAGTCTAAATACATACACACACACTCAGATACAGACACAGAGATATATATGTTATATATATCCCAGCCATGGTGGTTTCAAATTTGTAATCTTCCTGCCTCAGCTTTCCAAATGCTGGAATTACAGGAATATACCACCACCCCGCTGAACACTACCTTCAACTAGATTGTGCTTTTGTTGTGCAAAAAGTAAAATCCAAGATTGCTATATAGCCAGGGAAAGCCACAGACTAACACAAAATACAGAAATATGCTTAACCATTGCCTCAAATTATAGGAAATTTTGCATGAAAAAGAATGAATAGTGGTAATGAAAACCTGGTCAAAAGCTATGGGAACCTACTACTATTGTTTTGCCAAACTGGAATTTTGTCAAACTGCTTTCTAAATACTTATGTTTCTATCCACAGATTAGTGTTGCTTCTTTTTGAAGTGGGCAGCAGTTAATGCAGAGGCTCATAACTGGTAAAGGTGCAGAGACTAAGCGACTGTTGAGTATTCAGCCCTGAACAGGATATATAATACTAATCCTCCAGCAAGGTTCAGGTACCATCCAGGTAGAAGTGGTAGAAAGAATGTAGGAGCTGGAGGATGGGGAGGAGTGTTATGAAACGCTGCCTTCTGGACATGACATGGCTAGTTCATGTAAGGACCCACAGCAGCTACGATTATCACCTGCACAAGACCAAACCATCAATTCCAGCATGCATGGGGGAGGTATTCAAACCAGTCAGTTCCAGCATGCATGGGGGAAGCACTCAAACCAGTCAGTTCCAGCATGCTTTGGGGGGGGCACTCATGAGGCATGATCTTCAACTGAGGACCCATTGGCAACTGATGATCAATGTGGGGAGTGTCACTCTCCTTTGAGGTGTTCATTGGTAGGCTGGCCATGTTCATGAAAGCAGCACTAATTAAGACTCAGTGGGTTGGGGCTGGAGAGATAGCCTAGCAGTTAAGAGCACCGACTGCTCTTGCAGAGGACCCGGGTTCGATCCCCAGCACCCACATGGCAGCTAAGAACCGTCTGTAACTCCAATTCCAGGAGAACTCCAGTTCCAGGGGAATCTGACACCCTCTTCTGACCCTCCGCGGCATTGCACGATACGGGTGCACAGACCTGCATGCAGACAGTACATTCATACACATACAAAAATAAATAAATTTTAAAAATAATTAAAAAAAAAGACTCAGTGGGTCGTTTAAACAAAACAAGGCAACAGGACAGGAAGGGGGAAGTGCATGTATTTGAGTCTAGTCCTGAGGGAGTTGGAAAGCAGAGTCAGGGATGGGTATGATCAAGGTTTATTACACACTTACACACACTTACACACCTACCTATGAAACGCACATGCATATATGAAACTGTCAATAAATAAAAACTTTTGAGAGGGTCTCACTGTATCCCTAGCTGGCCTAGAACTATGTAAACCAGACTAGCCTTGATCACATAGAATTCTGCCTCCTTCTTTCTCCTGTGGTGCTAGGATCAAAGGTGTGCATAATCATGCCCAGCAAAGTGTTTAACAAAAAGAATGACTAGTAATCTACAAGGTCGATGAAGAAATGGTGACTTAAAAAACTATTGCTGAGCATGGTGGGACTTGACTTTAATCTCAGCATTTGTGAGGCAAAGGCAGGTGAATCTCTGAGTTGGCCAGCCTGGTCTGTATAGTGAATTCCAGGCCAGCTGGGCTACAGGGAAACCCCATCTCAAAAAGACCAAAAAATTTTTAAGCAAAAATGGTGTCATTATATCATTTTCATATGTGTACATCTTATCTTGTTTATATTTGTCCCCAACACTCTCCCTCACTCTGACACCTTGCTGGTTGCCTTTTTTTTTTTTTAANGGTCTCCTTGTAGCCTCAGCTAGCCTGGAACTCGCTATGTTGACCAGGCTTGCCTTGAACTCACAGAGATCTGCCTGCTTCTGCCTCCCAAGTGTGAGTGCTGGGATTAAAGGTGTGCGCCACCATGCCCAGGAAGAGAGTTCTTTTTTTTGTTTTCTTTTTTTTTTTTTTTAATATTTATTTATTTATTTATTTTATGTGTATGAAATGTACTGTCTGCATGCAGGTCTGTGCACCCGTGTCGTGCAATGCTGCGGAGGTCAGAAGAGGGCGTCAGATTCCCCTGGAACTGGAGTTCTGGAATTGGAATTATGGTTTTCAGCCGCCATGTGGGTGCTGGGGATCGAACCCGGGTCCTCTGCAAGAGCAGTTGGCGCTCTTAACCGCTAGGCCATCTCTCCAGCCCGGCTGGTTGCCTTCTTTACCCCAAAGTCTCTCCTTCTGGTTTATTTGTTTTTTTTAGTCATTTTGAGACAGGGTCTCCCTACAGCCCCAGCTGGCATGGTACTCACTTTGTAGACCAGGCTGGCCTCGATCTCACAGAAATCCACCTGCTTCTGCTTCCTGAGCGCGGGGATTAAAGGCATGTGCCACCACACCTGGCAGCTTATTTTTGTGTGTTTATGTGTGTGTGTTGCCTACATGTAGGCAAGTGTGCTTCTTCATGCAATGCCTGTAGAGGCCAGAAGAGGGCATCAGATCCCCTAGAACTAGAGTGTAAATTGTAAGATGAAGGAACACATAGTGTTTCTAACCCCTGAGCCACCGCTTCAGGCCTGGAGTCTCCCCTTCTGGAAAAAGCAGCTTTGTAGATAACAGTATGATGGAAGGTTTGTGTTTTCGTTTTTTCTTGTTTGTTTGTTTGTTTTTGTTTCTGAGGCAGAGAGCTCCCCCGGGAGGATGGCTTGGAATTCCCTATTTACCCCAGGCAGGCCTCCAACTTGTGGTGATCCTCCTGCTTCTACCTCCCCAATGCTGGAATTACAGACATGTGACACCAATGTGGCAAGAAGGAGGGTTTTAAAAAGGCGAAAAGGTGATCATAAATGGAAAGAGGAGACACCCATGACTGGGTGGGGAAAGGTCTGTCTAGCATGAATAGGCCCTGGATTTAAAAATTTCCAGAACTAAAAAGGAAAAGAAAAAAAAAAAAATCATTAAAGATACCCAGTGTGGAGGCACATACCTGTAGTCCCAGCACTTGAGAGAGACGCTGCCAGTGGATCTTTGTGAGTCTGAGGCTAGCCGGGTCTACGTGAGTTCCTGGCCAGCTGGGGCTACACAGTGAGACCAGAAGGAAAGTGAAATAAAACAGCAAGATAATCAGACACTTTTGATCCCATGGCTTTTCTTAAGTTTTCCATGAAATATTACACATAATTGAAAACAGAAGCAGTTAGAGTCTGCTAACAGAACATAAGCAGCACGAATGAAAACAGTATGTAAGGTGAGCTGGGGCCACTGGCAAAGCAGAGCAGAAAACCTCACTGCAGCTTCTCACAGGGTCACACCTACTGACTCACTGCCTCTCCCTTTGATATCCACTTCCTGTAACAAGAGGCCCTTGGTAACAACAAAAAACCTCACTAGGCATGTTGAATTTCAGTTAGTTGAGCACTAGGGGGTGAACTCTCCACAGATTTTTTAAAAATTTCAAACACTAGAAAAACAGAGTAGCCTTTCAAATCCTGAGAAGGGTAAAAAATAGCTGAGCAAAATGGGACTAGGAAAATAATGGCTCCTAAATCTGAGCTCACCATTTCTAGTAATTCAAACCTGGAAAGAAAGGCCGACTCACTCCTTTAATCCCAGCACTCGGGAGGTAGAGGCAGGTGACTCTCTGTAAATTCAAGGCCAGCCTAGTCTACAGAGCGAGCTCCAGGCCAGCTGAGACTAAAGGGGGACCCTGTCTCAAAAAGACAAAAAAACCAACCAACCAACCTGTGAAGTTAAAGTATGACCAAGTCACTCACTTTGGGCCTCAGTTTCCTAAATGAAAATAAAGAAGTCAATTTAGATAATTTGAAAAAATTATTTTTGAACTGTAAAATTAAAATAATTGACAAGAACCCACTAAGGCTTAAAAAAAAAAAAAAGGAGCAAAAACTGGAGTGTGCTTATTTCTGTATTTGTTTGGACACTCCACATTTGTTCAATCCAGCATTTCCACATGCTTTCTCATTTGTTCATAAAGGGTGTTTTAATGTTTTTGGGTTTTTTTTTGGTATTTTTGAGACAGGGTCTCCCTTTAGTCCCAGCGGTCCTGGAGCTCGCTCTGTAGACCAGGCTGGCCTTGAACTCACAGAGATCCACCTGCCTCTGCCTCCCAAGTGTTAGGATCAAAGGCGTGCGCCACCACGCCCGGCTAAAGGGTATTTTCGTTTTATTTCTTTTTTTTTATTTTTTTATTTTTTTACTTATTTCTGTATGTGTATGAATGTACTGTCTGCATGCAAGTCTGTGCACCCGTGTCGTGCAATGCCGCGGAGGTCAGAAGAGGGCGTCGGATTCCCCTGGAACTGGAGTTCTCCTGGAATTGGAGTTACAGACGGTTCTCAGCCGCCATGTGGGTGCTGGGGATCGAACCCAGGTCCTCTGTAAGAGCGGTCGGCGCTCTTAACCACTAGGCCATCTCTCCAGCCCCGGGGTATTTTCGTTTTAAAAGAAGAAAAGGTTTCATTACCAATGAACCGAATTTGATACAAATGTTTTCAACATCTTCCAGCTTATAAGAAAGATGTGCTTGCCTTATATGTATTAACACCCCTAATTATAGGCTGAATGTATTTTGTTGAAAGAAAAAGGAAACTGTAACTGTGGTGTTCTCATTCTAATGTTAAGCATTAAGTTTGGCTGCCTCAGGAACGCGGCTCATCTGACCTGGTAATGGCAGACAGCTTTTCCCCTTGCTCTTGTCCGTTACAAAATGAAAAACCTAGTTTCCTAAAAAACTTCTCTGGTGTGCTACTCCAGAGTTATTTTTTGTTTTTAAGACAGGGTTTTGGGGGTTGGGAGAGATTTAGCTCAGTGGCAGAGTGCTTGCCTAGCAAGTGCAAGGTCCTGGATTCAATCCTCAGCTCCAGGGGGGAAAAAAAAAAATAAGATAAAAAGGAAGGGAGGGAGGGAGGGAGGGAATAACAAAACAGATCAAGACAGGGTCTCACTATATAGCCCTGGCTGGCCTGGAAGTTGCTAAGTACTCCAGGCTAGCCTCAAGATAGAGAGATCAATCTTCCCAGCTATAAATATTCTCTATAATATGGTGATAGATTGGATTTGACTTGAAGAATTTTGAAACTCAGGAAACTCAAGTCTGGAAATAAACTCAGTTATAGCAGGAATGGCAGCATATCAAGAGATGAAGGATTCTAGTATAATACAAAGTAGATGATCAAAACATACTTTGTTGAATAATGATAGCCATCTTATGTGGTGATCCTACTTCAATGAGATTCTAGACTAAATGTTTTATCCCATTATCTCTGTTACAGGAACTATGATCATACCCATTTTATTTTGTTTTATATGTATGAGTGTTTTGCCTCATACATATAAAATGAGTGAGTGCATGCATCTAAGTGCACTACATGCATGCAATGCCCCACAGAGGGAAGTCAGATCCCCTAGAACTGGAGTTATGGATGGCTGTTATCAGCCAAATGGGTGCTGGGAATCAAATCCATGTCTTCTGTAAGAACAGTAAATGCTCTTAACTGCTGAGCAATCTAATCTCTCTAGCCTTGATCCTATGCAAAACAAGCTTTGGGTGCAAGTTTCCTTTCTTTTTGGTCTCTTGAGACAGGGTTTCCCTGTGGTCCCAGCAGGCCTGGAACTTGCTACATAGACCAGGGTAGCCTACATCTCACAGAGATCTACCTGCCTCTGCTTCCCAAGTGCTGGAACAAAAGGGGTGGACCACTATGCCTGGCTATTATCTTATCCCGTTTTTTGTTTTTTGTTTTTTTTGGTCTTTCGAAACAGGGTCTCACTGTAGCCCCAGCTGTCCTGGAACTCACTCTGTAGACCAGGCTGGCCTTGAACTCACAGAGATCCGCCTGCATCTGCCTTCCAAGTGCTAGGATTAAAAGCATGTGCCACCACACCATTAACCCGGTTTTTTGGGGAGGGGGTGGGGGTTGGGTGTTTTTGAGACAGGGTCTCCCTTTAGCCCCAGCTGGCCTGGAACTCACTCTGTAGATCAGGCTAGCCTTGAACTCATAGATCTGCCTGCCTCTGCATCCTGAGTGCTGGGATTAAAGGCCTGTGCCACCACGCCCGGCCCCAATTTTTTATTTTTTTTTTCTTGGGTGTTTTTGACCCCTTTCTGTTTTTAGCTTTCTGAACAATAGAAAGCAGATGCCAGGTGTGGTGACATGGGCCTTTACTCCCAGCACTCTGGAGGCAGAGGCAGGCAGATCTCCTCAAGATCAAGGCTAGCCTGGTCCACATAGTAACTTCCAGGTGTATTGGGACTAGGGAGACCCTGTCAAAGAAAAACAAATAAAAATAATAATAATAATAATAATAATCAGTCCCCCAAGCCCCGAAACAAGGGGAAGCAGATGGAAGAACAATTTACAGAGTTAAACCTAAAACCCATGACTTTATTATTAGACACTGTCTCCTTGTGAAAAAAAGAATACTTGATATTATAAGGAGGGAAGATGCTGAGAACTGTGTAGGAGATCTGTGTTAGGTACTGCTATGGCTGCATGTGGTCTGTCTCTGCCAAAACTTATGTTGAAATGTGGTTGCAATGTAGTGGTATGGGGACGTGAAGATATTCAGAGGATATTTCTTGTGAGACTGGATTATATCTTACATAATAGATTACTTCTCTTGAGAGCAAATTACTATAAAGTGACCGGCTCCTTTGTCTCTGCTTTGACACACCTGGCCTTTCACTACTCTTGCATGTGCTTCTGTGTCACAACATCACCACAGTATGATGAAAAAGGAGACTCTTGACACGACATTACTTGATCTTGAACTTCCTTGTTTCTAAAACCATGCTGAATAAGCTGCGCACGCGCACGTGTGTGTGTGTGTGTGTGTGTGTGTGTGTGTGACTTTTTGAGACAGGGTCTCCCTGCAGCCCCAGCTGTCCTGGAACTCACTCTGTAGACCAGTGTGTGTGTGTGTGTGTGTGTGTGTGTGTGTGTGTGTGTGTGTGTGAGACTTTTTGAGACAGGGTCTCCCTGCAGCCCCAGCTGTCCTGGAACTCACTCTGTAGACCAGGCTGGCCTAGAACTCACAGAGATCTGCCTGCCTCTGCCTCCTGAGTGCTGGAATTAAAGGCGTGCACCACCACACCAGGCTACTTTATAAACTGAGTATCTGTGGGATTTATTGGATGAGGCAATTTATAAGATAGCATATTTGGCTCTAAAATGTTATTAGAAATCATAATTTTTATTTATTTTTTTATTTTTTTTGAGACAGGGTCCCCTTTAGTAGGTCTCTATGTAGACCAGGCTGGTCTTGAACTTACAGGGATCCACCTGACTCTGCTTCCTGAGTTCTAGGATTAAAGGGGTGCACCACCTTCCCCAGCCTAAGACAGTTCTTAGCTGCCACGTGGGTGCTGGGAATGCAACCCGGGTTCTCTGCAAGATCAGTCAGTGCTCTTAACCGCTGAGCCATCTCTCCAGCCCCAGTAATAATATCTTTTTTTTTCTTTTTTTTTAAAGCAGGGGAGAGCGCGAACGCAGTCCCCCACTACCACAAATCATGCAGTCAAGTTTCCCACATTTGGGGAAATCGCAGGGGTCAGCACATCTGGAGTGCAATGGATAAGCCTCACCCTGGGAAAACCACCTTCGTGATCATGGTATCTCCCCTGCCAGGTAAGTATAATATCTTAAACATTTATATAAGCACCTAGGTCAGAGAGCAAAGAATCTAATAATACTGTTTACAGAGCTCTGATAATGATGTTGAAACGTAATTTTTTCAGTCCTAGGAAACTTTTCCTCAAATAACATCTTCCTTACTAAGCTGGGCATGGTGATGCATGCCTTTAATCCCAGCAGAGGCAGGTAGACATGCGTGAGATAGAGGACATCCTAATCTACATATCAAGTTCCATGCCAGCTAGGGCTACATGGAGAACTCTGTTTCAAAAAGGACAAAACTTTCCTGCCATTGAAGCCCAATACATAAACAAATAAAATGGAAAAGTTTTTGGTTTTTTGGGGGGGCCTTTTCCAGACAGGGTCTCCCTGTAGCCCCAGCTCTCCTGGAACTCGCTCTGTAGACCAGGCTGGCCTTTAACTCACAAAGATCCACCTGCCTCTGCCTCCTGAGGGCTAGGATTAAAGGTGTGTAGCACCACACCACTTGAATTGGCTTTTTTTTTTTTTTTGGTCTTTGTTCGTTTTTGAGATAGGGTCTCCCTGTAGCCCAAGCTGGCCTAGAACTCACTCTGTAGACCAGGCTGGCCTTAAACTCACAGAGATCCACCTGCCTTAGCCTCCCAAGTGCTAAGATTAAAGGCATGTGCCACCACGCCCGGCCAAATTGGCTTTGAAAAAAAGTATGCAGCAGGGCTGGAGAGATGGCCTAGCGGTTAAGAGCGCCAGCTGCTCTTGTAGAGGACCTGGGTTTGATCCCCAGCACCCACACGGCGGCTGAGAACCATCTTTAACTCCAGTTCAAGGGGAATCCGACCCCCTCTTCCAACCTCCTCGGCATTGCACAACACGGGTGCACCAACCTACATGCAGACAGTACATTCATGCACATTAAAAAAAAAAAAAGTATGCAGCAAGCCAGGGGTGGTGGCACATGCCTTTAATCCCAGCACTCTGGAGGTAGAGGCAGGCAGATCTCTGTGAGTTCCAGGCCAGCTGGGGCAGACCCTTCAGCTTTTTGTGTACACCCAGGTACACTCTGGCTGCTTGGCCATCCTACTGCTCCTCAGGCAGGTATTACCTCCCAAATACTCTAACAGGTCAATTTGGTATTTGATTAGAGATTACAGTAATATTTATGTAGGCTTTTGCCTCTTCCCTAAAAACATGATTCATAGTTAAACAATAAACAAATATATACTCATTTAATAGCTATGCAAAACATGCAAGTCTAACCCTTGTTTCTGTGAAACCCTCGTCCCTAACACAACTGTCCATGTATGCAGTCCTACACATGTAAATACCAGTCTCAGAAACACCTACTGAGGTCAGCTCTTATGAACTTCCTTCAAGGATTTAAAGATCTCACAACAACAGGGGGAATGAAATAATGGATTATAAACTCAGGGATAGTGCTTGCAGATGCCATTAAGTTCCATTTTCCCTGAATCATTCCACGAATGATCACTCGCTTGCTTTGCAAGTTTCCCTTTGATTGGTAACTTCAACTGTTGTGTTATACTCTGACTGGCTGCTTAACTGGTTCCTCATGGCCACATTCTTCCTAAGTTGAGTGTTGGCTGTGCATCATAATTAAATTCAACCCTCCTTTAAAACTCAAAAAAAGAAAAGTCTCATTATTAAACACTCAAATATTATCACATTGTCAAATTCTGACATTGCTGTGAACAAAACCTCTCAAAACAAAGTTGAAAGAATTAAGAAATCTGTAAGTACCTGGGAACTTCATTAACTTACCATTCATCCTCTCAAGTACAAAAGCCACTTACCTTGTGAGGCAACAAGTAGCACAAGCTGTAGTGTACAATGGAGATAAGAGCATTACTGGATAGAAAGCTGTTCAAATGACCTGCCCCTTTAAACACACCTTTGCCAAGATGCGTGTTGATAGACATGTATCTTGCAGTTCCAGTTAAGCTTTTGTGCTCCCTGTAAGGTATATGTTTTTTGGTTTCAGGATCAATGTATTCCTTAGCCAGTCCAAAGTCTATAATGTGTATTACATGTTCTTTCTTATTGCCTTGTCGGCCAATCAAGAAGTTCTCTGGTTTGACATCTCGGTAAATGAGATTCTTTGAGTGTACATATTCCATTCGAGAAAGCTAAAAGAAAGGGGAAAATGATAGAAATACCTTGAAGTAAGTATGCTGAGGAAAATAAAAATGCTTCTTTTTTTTCATCTTATTTATTATTTATGTCTATGTGTGTGTCCTGTATGTACATGCACTCACAGTGTGTATAGAGAAGCTAGATGCTAACTTACAGGAGTTAATTCTCTCTTTCTACCATGTGGACACTGGGATTGAACTCAAGGAGCAGGTGCCTCTATCCATTAAGCCCTCTCTCGTCAGCCCCTGACTATGTCTTTTTTAGTTTTTTCCACCCACTGCTGTTTTCTGTCTCATTATGCTGCCTAGGCTGGCCTTGAACTGTTGGACTTAAGTAATCCTCCTACCTCAGCTTCCTAAGTAGCTAGTACTACAGATGTGCCAGTGTGCCTGGCTAGCAAAGGTTTCAGTTACCAAAATAAAAACATCCTCCCAGCACTCCAGAGGCAAAGGCAGGTGGATCTCTGTGAGTTCAAGGCCAGCCTGGTCTACAGAGTGAGCACCAGGCCAGGTAGGACTACGGGGAGACCCTGTCTCAAAAATACCAACCCCCCCCAAAAAAAACCCCAAAAACATCCTTTATTTACTACCCACTTTACTGATTTGTAAATCAAAAATACATTTTGTAAAAAAAAGTATGTAACAGAGCCGAGTGTGGTAGCGCACACCCTTAATCCTAGCACTTGGGAGGCAGAGGCAGGTGGATCTTTGTGAGTTCAAGGCCAGCCTGGTCTACAGAGTGAGTTCCAGGACAGCCGGAGCTACAGGGAGACCCTGTCTCAAAAAGACCAAAAAAACCATAATAACCATTAAGAACAGGAAAAGGCCAGGCATGGTGGCATATGCCTTTAATCCCAGCACTCGGAAGGCAGAGATGGATCTTTGTGCGTTCCAGGCCAGCCTGGTCTACAGAGTAAGTTCCAGGCCAGCTGGGGCTACAGGGAGACCAAAAAAAAAAAAAAAAAGAAAAAGGAAAAGAAAGGCCATCCTGGGCTACAGAGCAAGTTCCAGGACAGCTGGGGCTACAGGGAGACCCTGTCT
>VZQC01012264.1:702394-733392 GCA_009823505.1 Rhizomys pruinosus | reverse complement strand
TTTTTTTTTTTTTTAATCTTTTTGAGACAGGGTCTCCTGGTAGCCACAGCTGTGTCCTGGAACTCGCTGTAGACCAGGCCGGCCTCGATCTCACAGAGATCTGTCTGCTCTGCCTAGGATTAAAGGTGTGTGTGCCACCACGCCTGGCTTCTTTTTTTAAATTTTTTAAAAATTTATTTATTATTATTATTTTTTTAATTTTTTAAATTTTATTTATTTCTGTATGTGTATGAATGTACTGTCTGCATGCAAGTCTGTGCACCCGTGTCGTGCAATGCCGCGGAGGTCAGAAGAGGGTCTCGGATTCCCCTGGAGCTGGAGTTCTCCTGGAATTGGAGTTTCGGACGGTTCTTGGCCGCCATGTGGATGCTGGGGATCGAACCCGGGTCCTCTGTAAGAGCGGTCGGCGCTCTTAACTGCTAGGCCATCTCTCCAGCTCCAATATTTATTATTTTTTATGTGTATGAGTGTACTGTCTGCATGTAGGTTGGTGCAACCGTGTTGTGCAGTGCTGAGAAGGTCAGAAGAGGGTGTCAGATTCCCCTGGAACTGGAGTTAAAGACAGTTCTTAGCCGCCATGTGGATGCTGGGGATCGAACCCAGGTCCTCTGAAAGAGCAGTTGGTGCTCTTAACTGCTGAGCCATCTCTCCAGCCCCTACAAAGTTTTTCTAAGTATAGAAAGAGAAGCTTAAAGCCGGGCTTGGTGGCACACGCCTTTAATCCTAGCACCTGGGAGGCAGAGGTAGACGGATCTTTGTGAGTTCAAGGCCAGCCTGGTCTACAGAGTAAGTTCCAGAACAGCCGGAGCTACAGGGAGACCCTGTCTCAAAAAGACAAAAAAAAAAAAAATTAGAGAAGCTTAAATATCTAGAATTCAGACTCAAAATCGAAGTCAATTTTCAAATACTTCTGCAATGTTGTTGGATGATGGTGAGACCATTACTACTTCAAATGAACAGAGATAGCTGAAGGATGGCTGTGGTTGTACATACCCATCCTATCAGTCAGGAGGCTGAGGCAGGAAGATGTTGAGTTCAAAGCCAACTTGAGCTATGTTAGTAAAATACCATCTCAAAAACCCCCAAAACCAAAAATTAAAAAATACATTTGAATTCTTTTCCTGAGAGCCTAAAAAAACTTCTAAAACAAAAACTGTCCTAACTGCTTATGGTGGTATTAGTATAACTTGGTAACAAAGCCTCTTGGCCAGCCCAAAATATATAATGTGCCAGAGAACTATGGCAAATTCCTGGTCATAAGACTGTGAGTGAGGCTTAATACAGTTGAGTTTTCTAATTTGCAATACTGAAAGGAGGGCATGATAAAACCTTATAGCTATGTGCCTGAAAACTATAAAATGCTGAAGAAATTACTTGAATCTGTACAACTCCATGGATTCATCCTCTTTCTCTCTAATGTAAATTATGTTTTGACTTCAGTTTAAGAAAGGGTTTTGCTCTTAGGTGCAAAGTCTTAAAATAGAGTAAATGCAAATGTAGCGTGACTTCTCTGAGTTAACTCTTTGGGAGCCTTCAAAGTTGTGTGACCGAGAACTTCCCTTACTTCTCTGACATAGTACATACTCTGGCCATGAACTTTGAAGCCAGCTCAGAAATTAGCTCAGAAAGCAGTACCAACAGCTCCTTTCAGAAAACTTTGCTACACCTTCCCAGAATGCCAGTAAGCCTGTAAAAATTAATTCACCAGATATCACTAATAAGTCACCAAGAGGCCCACAAGGAAATGGATGACAGACCTACCTATCTAGCACACCAACTTACCAACTGGATGGCTATCATTAACACCGTCTTCAAAGTAAACGTTCGGTCGCAGAGGTCAAACAGGTCCTCCAAGCTAGGACCAAGGAGCTCCAGGACCATGGCATTGTATTTCCCACATGGCCCAAAATAATACACCTGTGGGAGGCCTTCACCTGAAAGCAGAGGGGAACGGGATACACAGAGGGAGACACAAAAACCAAAACATGAGACAACTGCATTAGCAATGGATATGACAGAAAATGCAATTCATGAGATTTCAATTTCCTTTCACAGTCCCTCCTGGAAAAGTTAAACTGCGCATAATAGCTTCAATGGGAACTGTTAATGGGTAGAAAAGGCTAAGTCCTTGTACAACATGTTCAAATAAGCAGTTATTTAATACCAGAGTGCTAAAGGCATTTCTATTACTATATAAAAGAGAATGGCCCCAGATCCATTATTGGATCAGAGTATAAACTATTCTTCCCAAAAGATGCCTAAAAGTGCAATCTCATAAAAGGTAGAATGGAAGGCTCACTGAGCCGGGCTAACAGACCACCTTATGTTAGCTGGCTTCATTAGCCTTCCCTATGGTTACTGCCAAGGCCACATGGAGCTGTTGGTAAATGCTGCCCCTGGAAAATTCAGACTGAAGGTGCTAGGGTTTTTTTCTCCTGTTGTTTTGAAGTCATCTTTCAGTTTATTTAAAACATACAAAGCAGCCGGACGTGGTGGCGTGCGCCTTTAATCCCAGCACTCGGGAGGCAGAGGTTGGTGGATCTCTGTGAGTTCAAAGCCAGCCCTGTCTACAGAGTGAGATCCAGGACAGCTGGGACTAAAAGGGAGACCCTGCCTCAAAAATACCAAAAAAAGGGGAAAAACTAAAAAAGAAAAAAANGTAGACCAGGGTGGGCCTTAAACTCACAGGATCCACCTGCCTCCGCCTCCCATGTGCTAAGCTATTAAAAGGCATGTGCCACCACCGCCGGCTCAAATTGGCCTTGAAAAACGTATGCAGCAGTGCTGGAGAGATGGCCTAAGCGGTTAAGAGCGCCAGCTTCTCTTGTGTTAGAGGAACTTCCTAGAGTGTTCGATCCCCAGCACCACACGGCGGCCTGAGAACCATCTTTAACTCCAGTTCAAGGGGAATCGACACCCTCTTCCAACCCTCCTCGGCATTGCACACACCAGGTGCACCAACCTACATGCAGGACAGTTACATCATGCACATTAAAAAAAAAAAAAAAAAAAACAAAGTATGGGGCTGGAGAGATCGCCTAGCGTTTTAAGGAGCACCGACGCTCTTACAGAGGACCCGGTTTCGATTCCCCCGCGCCAACATGGCGGCTAAGAAACCGTTCGTAACTCCAATCCAGGAGAAAAACTCCAGTTTCCAGGGGAATCCGAGACCCTCTTCTGACCTCCGCGGACATTGCACGACACGGTGCGCACGACCTGCATGCCAGAAATACATTCATTACACATACGAACCATAAATTAAAAACAAAAAAAAAAAAAAGTATTTTTTTTTTTTTTTTTTGGTGCACGCCTTTAATCCTCAGCACTCTGGCGGTTAGAGGCAGGCGATCTCTGTGAGTCCAGGCCAGCTGGGGCAGACCCTTCAGCTTTTTGTGTACACCCAGGTATACTCTGGCTGCTTGGCCATCCTACTGCTCCTCAGGCAGATATTACCTCCCAAATACTCTAACAGGTCAATTTGGTATGATTAGAGCTTACAGTAATATTTATGTAGGCTTTTGCCTCTTCCCTAAAAACATGATTCATAGTTAAACAATAAACAAATATATACTCATTTAATAGCTATGCAAAACATGCAAGTCTAACCCTTGTTTCTGTGAAACCCTCGTCCCTAACACAACTGTCCATGTATGCAGTCCTACACATGTAAATACAGTCTAGGAACACCTACTGAGGTCAGCTACTATGAACTTCCTTCAAGGATTTTTTAAAGGGGGGGATTTTTTTTTCCCCCCTTCACAACAACAGGGGTGAATGAAATAATGGATTATAAAAACTCAGGTATAGTGTTGCAGATGCCGTTAAGTTCCATTTTCCCTGAATCATTCCACGAATGATCACTCGCTTGCTTTGCAAGTTTCCCTTTGATTGGTAACTTCAACTGTTGTGTTATACTCTGACTGGCTGCTTAACTGGTTCCTCATGGCCACATTCTTCCTAAGTTGAGTGTTGGCTGTGCATCATAATTAAATTCAAACCACTCTTTAAACTCAAAAAAAGAAAAGTCTCATTTTAAAACACTCAAAATATTATCAACCTTGTCAAATTCTGGACATTGCTGTGACAAAAACCTCTCAAAACAAAGTTGAAAGAATTAAGAAATCTGTAAGTACCTGGGAACTTCATTAACTTACCATTCATCCTCTCAAGTACAAAAGCCACTTACCTTGTGAGGCAACAAGTAGCACAAGCTGTAGTGTACAATGGAGATAAGAGCATTACTGGATAGAAAGCTGTTCAAATGACCTGCCCCTTTAAACACACCTTTGCCAAGATGCGTGTTGATAGACATGTATCTTGCAGTTCCAGTTAAGCTTTTGTGCTCCCTGTAAGGTATATGTTTTTTGGTTTCAGGATCAATGTATTCCTTAGCCAGTCCAAAGTCTATAATGTGTATTACATGTTCTTTCTTATTGCCTTGTCGGCCAATCAAGAAGTTCTCTGGTTTGACATCTCGGTAAATGAGATTCTTTGAGTGTACATATTCCATTCGAGAAAGCTAAAAGAAAGGGGAAAATGATAGAAATACCTTGAAGTAAGTATGCTGAGGAAAATAAAAATGCTTCTTTTTTTTCATCTTATTATTATTTATGTCTATGTGTGTGTCCTGTGTGTCCTGCACTCACAGTGTGTATTAGAGAGCTTAGCTCTAACTTACGAGTTGATTCTCTCTTTTCTACCATGTGGACACTGGGATTGAACTCAAGGAGCAGGTGCCTCTATCCATTAAGCCCTCTCTCGTCAGCCCCTGACTATGTCTTTTTTAGTTTTTTCCACCCCCTCTGTTTTCTGTTAATTTATGCTGCCTCGGCTGGCCTTGAACTGTTGGACTTAAGTAATCCTCCTACCTCAAGCTTCCTAAGTAGCTAGTACTACAGATGTGCCAGTGTGCCTGGCTAGCAAAGGTTTCAGTTACCAAAATAAAAAACATCCCTCCAGCACTCCAGTAGGCAAAAGGCAGGTGGGATCTCTGTGAGTTCAAGCCAGCCTGTCTACAGAGTAAGCACCAGGCCAGGCAGGCTACGGGGCGCCCCTGTCTCAAAAAATACCAACCCCCCCCAAAAAACCCCAAAAACATGCCTTTATTTATACCCACTTTTTCTGATTGTAAATCAAAAATAATTTTGTAAAAAAAAGTATGTAACAGAGCCGAGTGTGGTAGCGCACACCTTAATCCCTACAACTTGGGAGCAGAGGCAGGTGATCTTGTGTGAGTTCAAGGCCAGGCATTTGCTACAGGTGAGTTCCAGGACAGCCGGATAGTACACAGGGAGACCCTGTCTCAAAAAGACCAAACAATAAACCATAATAACCATTAAGAACAGGGGAACAAGGCAGGCATTGTGGCACATGCCTTTAATCCCAGCACTCGGAAGGCAGAGATGGATCTTTGTGCGTTCCAGGCCCGCCTGGTCTACAGAGCGGTAAGTTCCAGCCAGCTGGGGCTAGAGGAGACCAAAAAAAAAAAAAAAAAAGAAAAAGGAAAAAAATAAGGCATCCTGCTACAGAGCCAGTTCCAGGACAAGCTGGGTGGCTACAAGGAGCCCTGTCTGAAAAGGAGAAAAAAAAAAAAAAAAAAAAAAAGGAATATAGAAAAAAACACCTAATGAATAAAAAATAATTAAAAAAAAAAAATCTTTTTTAAAAATCTTTTTTAGGGGCTGGTGAAATAGTTCAGCAGTTGGAGGCACTGTTTGCTCTTACAGAGAACCCAGGTTCGATTCCTGGCACCTACATGGTGGCTAACAACCATCTTGTAACTCCATGGAGTTCCAGGGGATTTGTGGCCTTTTTCTGATCTCCATGTGCATTGCATGGCATAGTTGCACTTACATGAATGCAGGCAATACACTCATATGCATTAAAAAATAAATACATGAATAAATATTAAAAAAATATTTTCTACTTTTACTTTATGTGTTTGAGTGTATTCACTGCATGTATGTAAGTGCAATTGCCTGCAGAGGCCAGAAGAGGGTGTCAGATCCCCTGGAACTAGAATCATAGACGGTTATTAGCATGTGGGTGCTGGGAATATAACCCAGCTCTGCAAGAGCAGCCAGTGCCCTTAATCACTGAGCCATCTCTCCAGACCCAAATTTGGCTAAAGTATTTTTCTTTCTATTGCAGCTTGTAAATGATAAACGAACTGGTTGTTTTTAACATTTTTATTATGTGCATGTGCCTTTGGCCTCCAAAGGCATCAGATCTCTTGGAGCCTGAGTTACAGGCAGTTGCGAGCCACCTGACTTGAGTGCTGGAAACTAAACTCAGGTCCCTCTACATGAGCGGTTTTTTTTTTTTTTTAATTCTTTTTGAGACAGGGTCTCCTGGTAAGCCACCAGCTGTGTCCTGGAACTCGCTTGTAGACCAGGCGGCTCGATCTCACAGAGATCTGTCTGCTCTGCCTAGGATTAAAGGTGTGTTTTTTTTTTTAAAAAAAATTAAAAGTATAGGGGGAGTTCCAGAACAGCCGGAGCTACCAGGAGGAACCTGTCTCAAAAAGAAAAAAAAAAAAAATAGAGAAGCTTAATATCTAGAATTCAGACTCAAAATCGAAGTCAATTTTCAAATACTTCTGCAATGTTGTTGGATGATGGTGAGACCATTACTACTTCAAATGAACAGAGATAGCTGAAGGATGGCTGTGGTTGTACATACCTATCCTGACCGTCAGGAGGCTGAGGCAGGAAGAAGATGTTGAGTTCAAAGCCAACTTGAGCTATGTTAGTAAAATACCATCTCAAAAACCCCCAAAACCAAAAATTAAAAAAATACATTTGAATCTTCTTTTACTGCTGAGAGCCTAAAAAAACTTCTAAAACAAAAACTGTCCTAACTGCTTATGGTGGTATTAGTATAACTTGGTAACAAAGCCTCTTGGCCAGCCCAAAATATATAATGTGCCAGAGAACTATGGCAAATTCCTGGTCATAAGACTGTGAGTGAGGCTTAATACAGTTGAGTTTTCTAATTTGCAATACTGAAAGGAGGGCATGATAAAACCTTATAGCTATGTGCCTGAAAACTATAAAATGCTGAAGAAATTACTTGAATCTGTACAACTCCATGGATTCATCCTCTTTCTCTCTAATGTAAATTATGTTTTGACTTCAGTTTAAGAAAGGGTTTTGCTCTTAGGTGCAAAGTCTTAAAATAGAGTAAATGCAAATGTAGCGTGACTTCTCTGAGTTAACTCTTTGGGAGCCTTCAAAGTTGTGTGACTGAGAACTTCCCTTACTTTGAAGCCAGCTCAGAAATTAGCTCAGAAAGCAGTACCAACAGCTCCTTTCAGAAAACTTTGCTACACCTTCCCAGAATGCCAGTAAGCCTGTAAAAATTAATTCACCAGATATCACTAATAAGTCACCAAGAGGCCCACAAGGAGATGGATGACAGACCTACCTATCTAGCACACCAACTTACCAACTGGATGGCTATCATTAACACCGTCTTCAAAGTAAACGTTCGGTCGCAGAGGTCAAACAGGTCCTCCAAGCTAGGACCAAGGAGCTCCAGGACCATGGCATTGTATTTCCCACATGGCCCAAAATAATACACCTGTGGGAGGCCTTCACCTGAAAGCAGAGGGGAACGGGATACACAGAGGGAAGACACAAAAAAAACCAAAACATAGACACTGCATTAGCAATGGATATGAAGAAAATGCAATTCATGAGATTTCAATTTCCTTTCACAGTCCCTCCTGGAAAAGTTAAACTGCGCATAATAGCTTCAATGGGAACTGTTAATGGGTAGAAAAGGCTAAGTCCTTGTACAACATGTTCAAACATAAGCAGTCTATTTAATCCAGAGTTGCTAAAGGCCTTTTCTATTACTATATAAAAAGAGAATGGCCCCAGATCCATTATTGGATCAGAGTATAAACTATTCTTCCCAAAAGATGCCTAAAAGTGCAATCTCATAAAAGGTAGAAAGGAAGGCTCACTGAGCCGGGCTAACAGACCACCTTATGTTAGCTGGCTTCATTAGCCTTCCCTATGGTTACTGCCAAGCCACATGGAGCTGTTGGTAATGCTGCCCCTGGAAAATTCAGACTGAAGGTGCTAGGGTTTTTTTTTTCTCCTGTGTTTGTTTGGAAGTCATCTTTCAGTTTATTTAAAACATACAAAAGCAGGCCGGACGTGGTGGCGTGCGCTTAATCCCAAGCACTCGGGAGGGCAGAGGTTGTGGACTCTGTGAGTTCAAAGCCACCCCTGTCTACAGGTGAGGAGATCCAGGACAGCTGGGAACTATAAGGAGACCCTGCCCTCAAAAATAACCAAAAAAAAAGGGGAAAAACTACAAAAAAGAAAGAAAAAAAAAAAAAAAAAGAGCAAACTGAAGTCAGGTCCACTAGAAGAGCAACAAGTGCTCCTAACCACTGAGCCATCTCTCCAGCCCAAGTTTTGGAATCTTAAATTTACATTCAAATTCTTTTTCAAAAAAAATTTGTTTTTGGTATTTTTGAGACAGGGTCTCCCTTTTAGTCCTAGCTGGCCTGGAGCTCGCTCTGTAGACCAGGCTGGCCTTGAACTCATAGGGATCTGCTAGCCTCTGCTGGGATTAAAGGCATGTGCCACCACGCCCAGTCCTCAAATCTTATTTATTTTATTTTACATGTAGGAGTGTTTTGTCTGCATGTATATAAGTGCACCTGTGTCATGCAATGGCCAGAGGGGGTAGTGGATCCCTTGGAACTGGAGTTACGGATGGTTGCTGGAACTGAGCTTGGGTCCTCTGCAAGAAGGCCAGTGCTCTTAATGCTGAGGCATCTCTCCAGCCCATATTCAATATTTATTTTTATTTTTTTCCATATTCAATATTTTTTTTAATTTAATTTATTTATTTCTGTATGTGTATCAATGTACTGTCTGCATGCAGGTCTGTGCACCCGTGTCGTGCAATGCCACGGAGGTCAGAAGAAGGTCTCGGATTCCCCTGGAGCTGGAGTTCTCCTGGAATTGGAGTTTCAGATGGCTCTCGGCCACCATGTGGGTGCTGGGGATCGAACCCAGGTCCTCTGTAAGAGCGGTCGGCGCTCTTAACCGCTAGGCCATCTCTCCAGCCCATATTCAATATTTTTTAAAGCTGCTTATGCCTGTAAAATTTTATTTTCCTATTATAAATATTATATTCTTAAAAGCTAGATGTGGCAGCCACTGTTAGTTGCCTGGCCAATATTCATTGTCCCTTTCTCCCTATTTTCTAACAGAATTTTTTTTGGGTATCTGTGTTAATGTGTATGCAGCACACAATTGTGTGCAGGTGTGAATACATGTGAAGAGGCAAGAGTATCTCAGTGCTGTTCCTCAGGAACTATCAACCTTATTTTCTTTGACACAAGCTCTCTCACTCAGACTTGGAGCCTTCCAGTCAGGCAACACTGGCTAGTCAATAAGCCTCAAGGATCCTCCTGTCTGTGCCTCCCCAGCACTGAGATTACACATGTGTATCACTGTACCTGACATTTTATATAGGTGCTTGGTGGTCAAACTTAGGTCCTCATACTTGTATAACAAACACTTTACTGACTGAGTTATCTCCTTAGCCCCCAGAATTTTTTTTTTCTCCTTCCTTTTTCTAGTTTTTTTTTTTTTTGAGACATGGTCTCCCTGTAGTCCCAGCTGGCACAGAATTCCCTATGTAGATCAGGCTGGCCTGGATCACACAGAAATACACCTGCCTCTCCCTCCTGAGTGCTGGGATTAAAGGTGTGTACTATTACATCTGGCCCAAGAATTTTTCTTTCTTTTTTTTTTTTTTCCTAGACAGGGTCTCCCTGTATCCTCAGCTGTCCTGGAAGTCACTCTGTAGACCAGGCTGGCCTTGAACTCACAAAGATCTGCCTGCCTCTGCCTCTGCCTCCCAAGTGCTAGGATTAAAGGCATGTGCCACCATGCCCAGTGTAAGAATTTCTAATTGCTATAAAAAGCAATCTGTACAGTTACAACCTGACTCTAGGAATAGCCAATAGGATGGAAGCAGAAATCACAGAGTAGGGTTGTTCAAGAAAAGTTCTTCAAAGGAAGCTGATTCAAGTCAGGATAAGTTATGGAATTCCAAAAGCTATCTAGAATCCCCAGGGGCCTTCAGGATATACTGGAGCAACAAGAACCAATACAGCAAGAAAGAGAAGAATCTATGAGCTCCTGATGCCGGTGAAGAACCACACTGAACCTAGGATTTTCCTCCTCTCTAGGTTAGGTTTGTTTTGTTTTGTTTTGTTTTGTGGGGCTAGGGACTGGAGTTTAGACATTATGCATGTTAGGCAAGTGGTTTTTCACTGAGCTATATTTCCAGTCCCATATCTAGATTTTTTTTTGTGACAGGGTCTCTCTCTGTAGTCCCATCTGGCCTAGAACTCACAAAAATCCACCTGCCTCTGCCTCCCCAGTGCTAGGATTAAAGTCGTGTACCACCACACCCAGCTTAAAGATGTTTCTTAGCCACCATGTGGGTGCTGGGAATCAAACCTAGGTCCTCTGCAAGAGCAATCAGCGCTCTTAACTGCTGAGCCATCTCTCCAGTCCCTTTCAGGTCTTTTGTTTTTTTTTTAATTTGTTTTTATTTATTTATTGAATATTCTTTTTTAATTATTTATTTTTATGTGTATGAACGTACTCTCTGCATGAAGGTTTGTGCACCACTGTCCTGCAATGCTGCAGAGGTGAGAAGAGGGCATTGGATTCTCCTGGAACTGGAGTTCTCCTGGAATTGGAGTTGCAGACGGTTCTCAGCCGCCATGTGGGTGCCAGGGATCGAACCCAGGTCCTCTGCAAGAGCAGCTGGTGCTCTTAACTGGTAGGCCATCTCTCCAGCCCCTTCTTTATTAATGTGTATGAGTGTACTGTCTGCACGTAGGTTTGTGCACGATGTGTCGTGCAATGCCGTGGAGGTCAGAAGAGGGTGTCGGATTCCCCTGGAACTGGAGTTAAAGACAGTTCTCAGGAGCCATGTAGGTGCTGGGATGGAACTCAGGTCCTCTGCAAGAGTAGTCGGCGGCCTCAACCACTATGCCATATTTCCAGCCTCCCTTTTCTGGTCTTTTTAACAGAGTCTCCTTTAATTCCAGCTGGTCTGGAGCTCACTATGTAGACCAGGCTGGCCTTGAACTCACAGAAATCCACCTGCCTCTGCCTCCCAAATGCTGGGATTAAGAGTGTTGATCACTCTTGGAGAGGACCTAGGTTCAATCCCCAGCACCCACATGGCAGCTGAGAACCATCTTTAACTCCAGTTCCAGGGGAATCCTATACCTTCTTCTGACATGGCACGACGTGGGTGAACAAACCTACATGCAGACAGTACATTCATACACATAAAAAATTAAATAAATAAATAAATAAATAAATAAATAAATAAATAAGGCATGTACTACCACCATGCCCAGCTAGATTTTTTTTTTTTTTGTCTTTTGGAGACAGGGTCTCCCTGTAGCTCCAACTGTCCTGGAACTCACTCTGTAGACCAGGCTGGTCTTGAACTCACAAAGATCTGCCTGCCTCTGCATCCCAAGCACTAGGATTAAAGGCGTGCACCACCAAAGCTAGATTTTTCTTGTACTAGTCAAACTACAGTTACATGCTTCATTTTTTAGAAATTATTAATTAGCTAATCCTAATTAATAAACATATTATTCCTTTAGTTGGCTAAATTCTCAGTCTAGGTACAATATCCTCTTTCTATAGTACAAGCTAACAGTCAGGTCTACTTAGCTAAAAGAGACCAAATAAGTTTCTTGGTCTCAACAATCTTCAATATCAAATCTAGGTATGTCTTACCAGAAGTTAACGCATTTAGTTAGAACTCGTAAAAAGCATTTTGAATAATTTCTAACTATAATGTCAGTAATAATTTCTACTAAAAACTTCAAAGAATGAAAAATTCCTGTTTTCTTTAAGACTTTTATTAAACACTCTTTTTTTTTTTTATAAATTTTTTTTTTTTGGTCTTTTCGAGACAGGGTCTCCCTGTAGCCCCAGCTGTCCTGGAATTCACTCTGTAGACCAGGCTGGCCTCAAACTCACAAAGATCCACCTGCCTCTGCCTCCCAAGTGCTAGGATTAAAGGCATGCGCCACCACGCCCAACCAAAATTTTTATTTTTTATGTGTATGCGTGTACTGTCTGCATGCAGTTCTGTGCACCCATGTCGTGCAATGCCGCAGAGGTCAGAAGCGTGTGTTGAATTCCCCTGGAACTGGAGTTAAAGATGGTTCTCAGCCGCCATGTGGGTGCTGGGGATCGAACCCGGGTCCTCTGCAAGAGCAGTCGGCACTCTTAACCACTAGGCCATCTCTCTTAAGACTTCACAAAGCTTTGGTGAATTTTGGGATATTCCAAACAACCTCTAGACCACAGAGTACCTTGAAGCATTGCTGGGGGAGATACCAGTTCTAAAATGCTCATGCAGAAAAAGTTCAATTCAGAGTCTTGAATCTAGTACCTGCTTCTGCTACCCATTCTGGCAGACTCCTTTCCCTCTCCTCTATGGGTTGCTTTTTCGTCTTTATAAAAGGGAATTTAAACTGGTTCCTCTCTAAATCCACATTATGAGTAGGATTTCCTTCTAGCTAATTTTTAGGTTCCTTTTTTTTTTTTTTCCTGTCTTTTTGAGACAGGGTCTTCATGTAGACCCAGCTGTCCTGGAGCTCACTCTGTAGACCAGGCTGGCCTTGAACTCACAAAGATCCGCCTGCCTCTGCCTCCTAAGTGCTAGGATTAAAGGCCTGTGCCACCATGCCCGGCTTAGGTTCCTTTTTATAAGGTCACAAAACCAGTGAATCAAACTTGCATCCCATTGGTCTGGAGAGATGGCTCAGCAGTTAAGAGCACCGACCACTCTTGCAGAGGACCTGGGTTCGATTCCCAGCACCCACATAGGGGGGCTAAGAACTGTCTTTAACTCCAGTTTCAGGGGAATCTGACATCTTCTTAACCTCCGCAGCATTGACACGGTGCACTTACTTACATGCAAACAATACACTCATACACACACATAAAAAGGCATTCATTCAGTGTATCATATATTAAATTTGGGTTAAACCTTCCATATCAAGGTTTTTGCCTTATTTATCATGTAAGTTGCTCCCTAAAAAGACTCTATACTGCACAATGAACAGAAACCAAGCAGAGATACTTTCAAATATACAGCAGGCTAAGAACTGAAATAGAAGCACCTTGAAGCTTTTTAACCAAAATGCCCACATGATTACCTGATTAGCTCTTCATTCTTTTTAAAAAACTCAGCAGGGTGTGGTGGTGCACGCCTTTAATCCTAGCACTTGGGAGGCAGAGGCAGGCAGATCTTTGTGAGTTCAAGGCCAGCCTGGTATACAGAGCGAGTTCCAGGACAGCTGGGGCTATAGGGAGACCCTGTCTTGAAAATAAATAAATAAATAAATAAATAAATAAATTAAATAAATAAATAAATAAATAAATATTTTAAATTTTATTATGTGTCAGGGGGGTACTGAATATCTAGGCACATGTATGAAAGTCAGAGGACCCTGCAATGTCAATTCTCTCCTTCCATCTTTACATGGGTCATCAGGCTTTCTCAACAAGAAAGAGTTTAAGTTTTAAGAAAATCAGCTACACAGAGAGTTCCTATTTAAGACTATGTAGTGAGACCCTGTCTCAAACAGGTAGATCCTGTCTCAATGAAAATTAAAAAGAGAGAGACAGACAGACTTTGGTTTACAAAATTAAATTCTTTATCTTCTCATTCTTATTAGTAGTAGTACCTTCTAGTATACCTACATGGATTTTATGAGAGCTCAGGGCATCATTAAAACATGGGAACTATTATCAGGAATAATAATGCTTTTTGTTTGTTGTTCCATAGGAAGGAAAGAAAAAAACCAATAGTGTAATATTTAAAACTAAAATAACTATATAAAAACAATGTATTATTATAATAAAAATACAGTCTTTCTTTCCCCTTCCATTCTTTCCTTCTTTTTTTTTTTTTTGGTCTTTTTGAGACAGAGTCTCCCTGTAGCTCCAGCTGTCCTGGAACTCACTATGTAGACCAGGCTGGCCTCGAACTCACAGAGATCCACCTGCCTCTGCCAGAGATCCACCTGCCTCTGCCTCCCAAGTGCTGAGATTAAAGGCACATGCCAGCACCATGCCTGGTTCCTTTCTTTTTTGAGACAAGAGTATCACTATGTAATCCTGGCTGGCTTGCCTCTGCTTCAGAGTGCTGGGATACAGGCTTATGACACCACACCTTACCAATATTTTCTTTTTTAAAAGAACAGAATTCCTTTAAAAAATAAAAAATAAAAAAAAGAACAGAATTCCCTTGGCTGTGAAAAATGCAGCTCTACCATAGGAACACATTTACCATATAAATTTACTAAATATGCTGGTTTAATAACAAAAACAGCTCAACAAAGAATTAAGGAATCTGGATTACTTTGTTTTATAATGAATTGTCTCATGAATATCTTGTTCAAGGCCTCTTGGGAACTGGAGTATTGCTAGACATATGCTAACACCTGTTTAAATTTGTGTAGTGTAAAATGAGACAGTAAGGCAAGGGAAGAGCTGAGGAATAGTTCTCACATTTCTAGACCACGTTAATTGAGCTTCTGTAGCCTTTCTATTACATAAACAGAATCTTCAAGCCCAAGAGCCTTAAAGTAGGTTTAAAGAAAACACGTGTAAAACAGGTTTCTTCTTCAGTAGCTAAGACAAAGAAAAAGGTTTATGAGATTAAAAGAACCTGGTCTCTGTGGTTAAGTTCTAAAGCCACAATAGCTACTGAACTTCAAAAGGTACCCCCAAAACAAAGAGATGTTGATTTTTCTTAATGAATACTTGAACTCTAACAATTAAGATACTAAGATGTATGTCACAGTGGCCATACCCTTAATCCCAGCACTCAGGAGAAGAGGCAGTTAAATCTCTGGGTTTGAGACTAACCTGGTCTA
The DNA here is from genome assembly GCA_009823505.1 of Rhizomys pruinosus. NCBI lineage: Eukaryota > Metazoa > Chordata > Mammalia > Rodentia > Spalacidae > Rhizomys > Rhizomys pruinosus. Next base: position 718,430 of record VZQC01012264.1, on the reverse strand, counting down.
CACAGAGAGTTCCAAACAGCTAGTAAGCATCCAGAAAGAACGAAATAAAGAACTACAGACAGTTAGCTGTCATCTGGGTTAAGCAGTTGAGAGCACTGGCTCCTCTTGCAGAGGACCTGGGTTCAGTTCTCAGCACCCACATGAAGGCTAACAACAGTCTAAAACTCCAGTTACAGGGAATCCAATATCCTCTTGTGGCCTCTGTGGGTACTGCACCATGTGACACACAAAATTAAAATAAAAAATTTCAAAATTAAAAAAATAAATATCACAGCAGAAGCAACCTCAAGACAGTGAGGTTATCACTTTCAAAATGTGCTATCTCGCTGGGCGTGGTGGCACACACCTTTAATCCTGGCACATGGGAGGCACAGGCAGGCGGATCTTTGTGAGTTCAAGGCCAGCCTGGTCTACAGAGTGAGTTCCAGGACAGCTGGGGCTACAGGGAGACTCTGTCTCAAAAACACCAAAAAAAAAAGTGCTATCTCATGAGGTTCTGCCACCTCCCAACAGCATCACAGGCTGGAAGCCTTTATAACAGCAGCCTTGGTAGGACACTCCAGATCTAAATTTTAAGAGTATATAATGACAAATTGGCAGAGTTCTTTTTTTTTAATTTTTTTAATTAATTTTATTTATTTATGTATGTGTATGAATGTACTGTCTGCATGCAAGTTTGTGCACCCGTGTTGTGCAATGCCGCGGAGGTCAGAAGAGGGTGTCGGATTCCCCTGGAACTGGAGTTCTCCTGGAATTGGAGTTTCAGACGGTTCTCGGCCGCCATGTGGGTGCTGGGGACCGAACCCGGGTCCTCTGTAAGAGCGGTCTGCGCTCTTAACCGCTAGGCCATCTCTCCAGCCCTGGCAGAGTTCTAAATCCTCTTTAGTTCCTATCATCTCTGGTCCTGGTACTGTATTTAATAGTTAGTAGCACTATGATCCCATTACTTGGGCATCAAAGACCAGGGAGTACTTCCAGTTTCCAAATCCAAACACTACAGCTATCATCTCTTGGATACTTAGTCACAGTGTTTGAAGATGCTTCTTAGCTTTTATTTATTTAGTCTTTTTTTTTTTTTTTTTTTTATTTTTATTTTTACTTTGAGACTGGGTCTTCCTACAGTCCCAGCTGGCCTGAACTTACTTTGTAGACCAAACTGGCCTTGAACTCACAGAGATCTGCCTGCCTCTATCTCAGGAGTGCTGGGATTAAAGGCGTGCACCACCACACCTGGCTGCTTCTTAACTTTTTATGTGAATTATCACTGATGATTCAAAGCTAACAGACTCCTTCCTGAATTATTTGTTCAATGCCACATTTAGAAAACTTGACTTGGCCAGGCATGGTGGTGAATGCCTTTAATCCCAGCACTCAGGAGGCAGAGGCAGGCAGATCTCTTTGAGTTCAAGGCCAGCCTGGTCTATATAGGGAGCTCCAGGCCAGTTGGGGCTACAGGGAAACCTTGTCTCAAACCACCATGCCCCCCAAAATGTTGGAATTTTAGAAGAGATTGGTTTATCGCCGGGTGTGGTGGCGCACGCCTTTAATCCTGGCACTTGGGAGGCAGAGGCAGGCGGATCTTTGTGAGTTCAAGGCCAGCCTGGTCTACAGAATGAGTTCCAGGCCAGCTGGGGCTACAGGGAGACCCTGTCTCGAAAAGACCAAAAAAGAAGAGATTGGTTTATCTCATAAAAATGATGTATGGGAATGGCCACGTGTGCTACCACACTTTTAGTTCCAGCACTTGGGAGGTAGAGGCAGGTGGATCATTGTGAGTTCAAGGCTAGCCTGGTCTACATAGCAACTTCCAGGCCAGCTGGGGCTAAAGGGAGACCCTGTCTCAAAAGAACAAAACAAAGTTCAGCCTCTCAATACAAGCTTCCTCCAAAGTAAAGACTATTTTCACTTCAGAACATTCATTTTATATGAATCTTTAACATTATGTAATAGTTTGGAGCAATGGAGCTAGAACTGACCTGGAAGACACGTCCCCTGAAGGTGAACACCATGAAAGCTACTAAGGGAGAACATCGACTGATGGTCCAACCCCAGCTTCAAGGCCTAATAAAAACCACATCAATGACTGCCACAGCAAGCGACACTGGTGCAGTAATGGCACTTTTATCTTGGGGGTAATCAACAGCTACCTAAATGGACTCAACGCCCACTCTATGTGCAAAATATAGATCCTTATATTTATAGTCAAGTATCCCAGTCACCACCCAAAGAAGCCTTTTTTCCCAGAGTATCAAAACTGATCATAAACAGAGATTGTCATAAATTTCCCAAGCCTAAGTGGCACATCTATGATGCAACCTCTATACCTAAGGCTCACAGAACATAGAACAGGGGGTAAAGAGAACACTAATACATCTCTTAATTCTCATCAATGAAGCTTCCTCATGCAACAGAGTGAGATAAACACAAAAGGCCACAACTGGCCACAGTGTAGAGAATAGAAGATTCTAGAGTGGGGGTCCTTAGAGAGGCCTCCTATATTAAACTCTACCCACTCAGGGCCCAGGGACCATTCCAGAAGAGAGAGTAGAAAGATTTTAAGAGCCAGGGAGGAGGTACATGACCATATGGAAATAAGAGTCTTACAGGATCCTGGGACCTTGCTCATATAAATCTACAGCAATGGTGTCAGTATCCACAGACCCAAGCAAACTCAAGCAGACAAAACCCAGCCCAGAACTGTGGAAATGGACAGTAGGCCCTAATCTTAGCTGAAAGATTATTGGCAGGTGATTACTGCTGGGTGAGGAAAAGCTGATCTTCTTAAAGGGAATAACTCTAGAAATGCTGACTAGACTGTAGTGGATGAATTTATACTGAGGGACATTTGGACACACTAAGTTGACATAATAGGCCTTAATACAAATGACAGAATATAGCTGGGTATAGTGGTGCACACCTTTAATCCCACCACTTGGGAGGCAGAAGCAGGTGGATCTCTGTGAGTTTAAGGGCAGCCTGGTCTACATAGTAAGCTCCAGGCCAGCTGGGGCTACAGGGAGACCCTGTCTCAAAAAAGACAAACAACAACAAAAAATGACAAAATATATAATTCCAGTGGTGGGGGCTATGGGAGGTGCCAACAGGGAAGGGGGTGTAAAGTTAAGATGTTCTGTATGAAACACAAAAATTCAATAAGAACTTTACAAAAAATTATGTAGTAGTCCACTATTTTATCTTGTGTTACGGTTATAAATACTAGCAAGCTTGAGGCTAGTATAACAACACCTTACCACAACCTCAACAAACATTAAATCTTACTTCCAATGAGGCATTAGTGTCCTAAAAGGCAGAAACCATTTTATTTATAACTCTGTAGCATAGTGCTGCAGACACAAGAGACACCTATGACATTTCTTTGTGTGTGGCTATTTGTGTGAGAGTAAACGTACTGTGCAATTTAAAACACAAGCTTGGGTGTCGGTTCTTGCTCGCCACAGGGTCTCTTGTTCACTACTGCTAATTTCAAGCTATCTGGCCCGCATGCTTCCAGGGATTCTCCTATTTCTCCATAGGAATGCTAGGATTATGGACACATGTTACTCTGCCTGGCTTTACATGGGTTCTGGGAATCCAAACTCAGGTTCTTAACACTTGTTCTAGAAGTGTTCTAGAACACTAAAGTTCTAGAAACACTTTACCCACTGAGCCACCTCCCAGCCCCCCACAGTACATTTACACTAGTGAAAAAACTTCACTTTGGATTATCACTAAAATAGTCATTAGTACAAGATTTCCTACAGGCTGGCCAGGGATAATGAATTAAACCATTATGAGAAGAAAGAGAAAAACGTTCACTGGGTATAGTGCCACACACCTTTAATCCCAGACTTGGGAGGCAGAAGTAGGCATACCTCTACGGGTTTGAGGCCAGCTTGGTGTACATAACGGAGTTCCAGACCACCTATTTAGGGAGTCCTTGTCTCAAAAAATAAAAAAGAAAATGATGATATAACTGGTCACAAATGTTAAAACACATCTGGTTTTTTTTTTTTCTTCTTTCAAAAAATTTTAAGTTTTATATACGTAAATTGCTTGTATGATATATGTGTCACTGACTGTGGAGGCCAGGAGAGGATATTGGATCCCCTAGATTGGAATTACAGAAGGCTGTTAGCTTCCCTGTGGTGCTAGGAACCAAACTCAGGCCTTCTGCAAGAGCAGCCAGTGCTTGGAACTGCTGAGCTAGCTTTCTAGACAACCCATTTTGGTTTTTCCTCTTAAGCATGCTTATAATTAATTTGTAATCTACACATACTGGATGGTGTTAGCTAGAGAGTCAATTGATAGTGGATGTATCTACATATTGCTCCTAGTTTGCTTTTAATCACTGTGACATAATACTCTGACCAATACCAACTTGGGGGGGTGGTATTTAGCTTACGTCTCCCAGGTCATAGTTCATCACTTAGGGAGCCCAAGGTAGGAACTCAGGGCAGGAACCTGGAGGCAGGAGCTGAAGCACAGGCCATGGAGGAATGCTGCTTACTGGCTTGTTCCCGTGGCCCATTTTTTTTTTTTTGTCTTTTCGAGACAGGGTCTCCCTGTAGTCCCAGCTGTTCTGGAACTCACTCTGTAGACCAGGCTGGCCTTGAACTCACAAAGATCCGCCTGCCTCTGCCTCCCGAGTGCTAGGATTAAAGGTGTGCACCACCACGCCCGGCTCTTTTTTTTTTTGTCAGCCCAGCCTGCTTTCTTACACAATACAGCAACAACCTTCTCAGGGGTGGTACTTCCCACAGGGGTCCTCCTACATCACTCAACTATCAAGCAGATACCCCACAGACATGGACACAGGCCAGTCAAATGGAGGAAATTCCCCAATTGAGGTTCCTTCAACCCAGGTGTGTCACAATGACAACGAAAGCTATTACAACACACACATCTTTATGTAGATTTTACTGAACCTAAAGAAAATATTCTCTCTTGCTCACTTTTTGTTTTGTTTTTGTTTTGAGACAGAGTCTCCCTACAGCCCCGACTGGCCTAATACTCACTATGTAGACCAGGCTGGCCTTGAACTCAGAGATCTTCCTGTCTCTGCCTCCCAAGTGCTGGGTTTGAAGGCTACACCACCACACCCAGCTAAGAAAATATTCTTTTACCAATAACACCGAAAGACACTGGAAAGAATCTATTTTGATGACTCATGTCTTTTGTTCCACAGTACTTGATAGCTTTTAGGATGTTAAACATTACCTCCTTTCCCTAAGTCATTAACTTTGATATATGATGATGAGGATAGAGTGACTGAGTATTGTAAAAAACTTACAATCACTGAACTTACTCTAGGCTTCAGTTTGGAATGAAGCTTTCCCTAGTCTCAACCTCCTAGAAAAGAACCCTCTAAAGCCCTATTCAATGCCTAAAGCACAGCTACAATGATAAGGAAGGAAGAAAGCATGCAGGCAAGAGTAAGACAAAATAATAAAAAATACGACTTAGAATTAAAGGGGAGAATGTGGCCTCAGAACCTTAGATCTGCATGTCTGAAAGTTCAACTGGCAGGCTCTGCTGATTTACCTCTTCCAATTTTTGTCCTGTACAAGTTCTGTAACAGTTTTCTGAAACTAAACACAACTCTCCAGTCATGTCAATTTATAGATAAGTTTTTTGGGCCCATTTCCAGAACTTTATCTTTTCTTTGTGTAAAATTTAAAAAAAAAATCCAAGCAACAAAATCTGCCTTCACACTGAGCCAATAACTCTAGCAGTTCTGCACTTTGCAAAAACCATGTACTGAAAAGGTGTTAGTACTTTGTGTCACTGAGGAATTTGCCGGTCAACAATTTCTATAAAAAAACTCAGAACACTCTACTTGCAAGTAAAGAAACTGATGAATTAAAATGTGTAAAATATGAGTGTTTTTATCTTATAGGTTATGGATTTTCCAAAATTTTATGTAAGTAAAGGATATAATTTTCTGATTTATTTCTATTTTTATTTTATTTATTTTTTAATGAGAAGTTTTTTGTGCCAAAAGAGTCTTGGACGTCTTGCTTCTGGAGCTGGATAACTGAGATAATACTCATCAGCCTGCTGTACTGTTCCTTTTTCAGAAACTTAGATACCATCCAAAAATTTTCTGATATCCTTGTTTTTTAACTGTTGTGGCTTGCTGAATCAAAGCAGCTGAATTTGAAACTAGTTCAATATCATTCCCTTCAATGATTAATTCATCCTTCTGGGCTTGAGAAACAGAACAAGCAACACCTGTCCTCATCCGAACCCTGCGGATGGATTTTTCACCTAAGAAGTTTTGGATTTCAACAAGAGACCAGTTCTCTTGAATAATGACTTTGATGGGGAAGTGAGCATACACAGACCTCATCTTGTTCCGGAAGCCCAGTGTAACACCCTTGATCATGTTCTGGTCGTGGCTGCAGATAGTTCGTACAGTGGCCAGTTCCTTTCTGTTCCCCCACCATTTGTCAACCCACAACCTCTTCTTTTTCTTCCTAAGAAGTCTGAGTTCTACACTGATGTGATTGAAGTCCCTCCAGAGGGTTCCTCTGGGACCCTTCACAATAACTGTGCGTCCCTTCAGGGTGATGTCAACATTTTCTGGAATGTCGACAGTCTGATCGCTGAGGATGGTCTTCATTCTTGCAGCAGATGCAGCAAAGAGGGTCTATTTTGGGGAGGCAGAGGCAGGCAGATCTTTGTGAGTTCAAGGCCAGCCTGGTCTACAGAGTGAGTTCCAGGACAGCTGGGACTACAGGAAGACCCTGTCTCGAAAAGACCAAAAGAGAGTCTATTTTTATTTTATGTGTATGAGTATTTTGCCTGCATATATGGAAGTGTAATGCCCACAGAGAACAGAGGAGAGCACTGGATCCCTCCCAAACTGGCATTTTGGATGGTTTCAAGTGGGTGTTAGAAATCAAATCCAGCTCCTCTGTAAGAGCAAACAGAGCTCTTAACTGCTGAACTATCTCCACCATCCCTCCCCCTTTACGAGGTACGGTTTTGCTATATGTACCTAAGCCTGATCTTGACCTTGTTAACCCCTCTCAGCATACTGAGTCCTGGGATTACAGGCATGTGCAACCATGCCTGACTCTAGGGTACCAACCTGAAGAGAAGAGCCACCTGGGTTTTAGAAGTAAGCAAGTCTCTTATAGCATTATATATGAACTGGTTTCACATTTCTTCCACTACACAATAGAGTGTATCAAATGGGATGAGTAAAATCTCAAAGTTCTCCTTTTTAATGTTCTTACATGTTTAGTCACCTACAAAGCTCATTCTGGAGAACTGACCAAGTTAAAAAAGGAAAAGAAAAATTTCATAATACTGTAACCACATTTATGATTTTGCACCAGACCACATTCATGGCTATCTGGGACAGCAGATGGACACACTTGCATGGCATATACAATCACAGAATTTATCCTCATCCTAAAATGTTGGATCTCAGAATATTTATTTTGGTTTTTTTTTTTTGAGACAGGGTCTCCCTGTAGCTCCAGCTGGCCTGGAACTCCCTATGTAGACCAGGCTGGCTATGAACTCAAGAGAGATCCACCTGCCTTTGCCTCCCAAGTGCTGGAATTAAAGGCTAAAGGCATGCGCCACCAAGCAGGGCTATTCATTTCTTTTCTTTTCTTTTCTTTTTTTGGTCTTTTCGAGACAGGATCTCCCTATAGCCCCAGCTACAGAACAGGCCTTGAACTCACAGAAATCCACTTGCCTCTGCCTCTCAAGTGCTAGGATTCCATGCCAGGCAGCAGAAAGGGTTTATCTTACATCTCCCAGGTTCATCACTGAGGGAGCCAAAGGTAGGAACCCAGGGCAGGAACCTGGAGCACAGACCATGGAGAACAACTACTTACTGCCTTGCTCCCAGGCCAGTGCCCAACCTGCTCTCTTGTTTTTTGGGTTTTTTGTTTGTTTGTCTTTCTGACATAGGGTCTCCAGGTAGTCCCAGCTGGCCTTGAACTTGCTACATAGACCAGGCTGGCCTTAAACTCACAGAGATACGGCCTGCCTCGGTCTCCCAAGTGCTGGGATTAATCAACCTGCTTTCTTATATAATACCAAACCACCTGCTCAGGGATTATCAGTGACTTTTTTTTGTCTTTTTGAGACAGGGTCTCCCTGTAGCCCCAGCTGTCCTGGAACTCACTCTGTAGACCAGGCTGGCCTTGAACTCAAAAAGATCCGCCTGCCTCTGCCTCCCAAGTGCTAGGATGATTATCAGTGACTTTTAAACAAAATAATTTATGCTGGGCATGGTTAGTGCACATCCTTAATACCTGCACTCCAGGTGGCAGAATCATGTGGATCTCTGTGAGACTGAGGCCACTGTAGTCCTCACAAGGAGTTTCAAATTGGCTAGGACTAGGGAGACCAGGGAGGGGGATGGGGAGGGGGTGAGTGGGTGGGTGGGACCAGACTGGAGAAAGGGCTCAGCACTTAAGGGCATTGGCTGCTCTCGCAGAGAACCCACCTGGGGTCAATTCTCAGCACCCATATGGTGGCTAACAACCATCTGTAACTCGAGTTCCAATGGAATCACATGCTCTCTTCTGACCTCCTGGGGTATTGCATGACATGAGTGCAGGAAGAGTTTATTTGAGTTTAAGATTGAAAGTTCCAGGGAATTAAAAGTCCATTGTGGCAGGGAGGCATGGTGGCAGGATACTGGAGCTGGAGCAGAAAGCTGAGGTTTACATCTTCCAGTGAACACAGGAGAGAGAGAGAGAGAGAGAGAGAGAGAGAGAGAAAAAGAAGAGAGAGAGAGAGAGAGAGAGAGAGAGAGAGAGAGAGAAACTGGAGACTGGCAAGGCTTGTTGAACTCTCTAAGCCTGCCCCCAGTGACATACTTCCTCCAGCATGGCCACACCTTCTAAGATACCCCAAAACAGCGCCACCAACTTGGGACAAAAGGTCTGAATACTTGAAGCCTATGGGGGACATTCTCATTCAAATCACCACATTCCACTCATGACCATATAAAATGCAAAATGCATTTAGTCCAATCTTAAAAGTCCCATAGTCTATACTACTCTTAATGCTATTCAAAAGTCTACAGTCCAGCGGGGCTTGGTGGCTCACGCCTTTAATCCTAGCACTTGGGAGGCAGAGGCAGGTGGATCTCTGTGAGTTCAAGGCCCACCTGGTCTACAAAGTGAGCTCCAGGCCAGCTGGGACTAAAGGGAGACCCTGTCTCAAAAAGACACACACACACACACACACACACACACACACACACACACACAAAGTCTATAGTCCAAAGTGTTTTCTGAGACCCAGGCCAATCTCTTTAACTGTAAGCTCCTGTAAAATCAAAAGACAAATTACAAACTCCCAACATACAATGGAGCTGAATACACATTCCAATTCCAAAAGAGAGGAATAAGCCAGGCACAGCCCACGCCTTTAATCCTAGCACCTGGGAGGCAGAGAGGCGGGCAGATCTTTGTGAGTTCAAGGCCAGCCTGGTCTACAGAGTGAGTTCCAGGACAGCTGAGTCAGGGAGACCCTGGCTTGAAAAGACCAAAAGACAAAAAAAAAAAAATAAGAGAGAAGAGAGGCATGGTGAGGAAATATAGAATATACATGCAGGCAATACACTCATACACATAAAATAAAAATAAAATTATTTGTGAAAACCAAAAAAGTAACATCAACAAAAACAAAACCCCTTTTGGACAACACAGGTAGATCTGAAATCTCTCCTTTACCCTCTCCTGCCAGCTCTTGCCTCTCTCTAAGGAAACCACAACTACCCATTTCGTAACTTTGTTCCCTATTATTATGACCAAGAGCTCCTTTTCATATAGCAAGCTCAGGTTTTTGCTACTGACTCATCAGCTCATGAATACTCATATTTAGGTTCTGTTCCCTAAGGGGAGAAACTGTGACTTTGGTGGTACTGCTTTTTCTGCAAAAGACCTTCAAAAGCTCAGGTATTTAAATGAAATTTAATCTAGGATTACAACTTTTGTTTTCATATAAAAGTTGCTTATTTCAAATAGGCCACTCCCATTGAAAGAAGCAAACCATAGCTGGGTGTGGTGGTGCACTCCTTTAATCCTAGCACTTGGGAGGCAGAGGCAGGTGGATCTCTTTGAGTTTGACGCCAGCCTGGTCTACATAGTGAGTTCCAGGACAGCTGGGGCTACAGGGAAACCCTGCCTCAAAAAGACCAAAAATAAAAATAAATATCTCTCAACTCATCATTTTAGAACCCCCCTCAGAGGTGCCCAAATAAATTTTTCTTGATTTATTTTTATTTTATGTGTATGAGTTTCTTACCTGCATGTAGGAAAGTGTACTACATGTGTGTAATGCTTACAGAGGCCAGAAGAAGGCACTGGATGCACCAGAGCTGCAGATAAGAACAGTTGTGAGCCAGCATGTTGGTGATGGAAACTGAATTTGGGTCCTCTGCAAAAGCAGCCAGTGCTCTTAACCACTGAGCCACCTCTTCAGCCCCCTCAAGTTTTTCTTTTCCAACAAGAGTGAGGTGACACCTTATCTTGAAAGGAGCAGTTCTCTTTCTGGAAGAACTCACTGCCCTGGGGCAAGACAGCATACAGTTGTGTCTCTCTCCCTCCCCCATGCCTCCTTTTCTTTCTTGTGTCCAGGAGCTGGGGACAGAAACAAGGGCCACATATAGGCAAGTACCCTACCATAGCTACACCCCATCACCAGGGGATGTCTAAAATTGTCTCAGCTGAGCACTGGCAGTGCAGCCTTTAATTATAGCACTTGGAAAGCAGAGGAAGGCAGATATCTGGGATCTCAAGTCCAGCCTGGTCTACAGAGCAAATTTCAGCCCTGCTGGGGCTACATAGTGAGATTCCCATCTCAAAACAAAACAAAAAGGAACAAAAGTGTCTTGTCAGGGTGGCATGAGATGGCTTAGCAGGTAAAGAAAAGCACCAGCTGCTAAGCCTACTAACCCAAGTTTGATCTCAGGGCCCCACATGGTAGAAGAGAACTGAGTCCTCTAAGTTGTCCTCTGATCTCCTCATGTGTGGTATGGCAACTGCCCATGAATGAATGAAAACATGCATAGCTAGCTAACATTTTTTAAAGCACTCACTATGCGGCAGATATTTAGATATTATGTTTCTCCGGATGAGGGAGGGGAAAAAGACATACACTCTGCCATTAAGAAACTGAGGCTAGAGCCGGGCGTGGTGGCGCACGCCTTTAATCCTAGCACTTGGGAGGCAGAGGCAGGTGGATCTTTGTGAGTTCAAGGCCAGCCTGGTCTACAGAGCGAGTTCCAGGACAGCTGGGGCTACAGGGAGACCCGTCTCGAAAAGACCAAAAAAAAAAAAAGAAACTCAGGCTGGGCGTGGTTGTGCATGGCTTTAATCCTAGCACTAGGGAGGCAGAGGCAGGTGGAGTTCTGTGAGTTCAAGGCCAGCCTGGTCTATATAGCAACTTCCAGGCCAGCTGGGACTAAAGGGAGACCCTGTCTCAAAAAGGCCAAAAAAAGGAAAAAAAGAAAAAGAAAAACTCTCCAAGGAGAATAATATAGTCAGACCCTGCCTCAAAACTTCCTCAAAATAAAAGAAAGAAATTAGTAAAGGAAGAGTATGATACAGAAAGGCAGAAGAACAAATTTACTCATTATGCTTGTTTGGAAAGAAAAAAAGCTTATACAAATAAAATACTACTGTTTTTTTTTTTTAAAAAAAAAAAAAGAGAAAATACCAGAGGTTTTTGGTTTTTGTTTTGCCTTTTTGAGACAGGGTCTCCCTGTAGCCCCTGCTGCCCTGGAACTCACTATGTAGACCAGGCTGGTCTTGGTATCACACAGATCCACCTCCCTTTGGGATTACAGTCATGTGCCACCACGCTTGGCAAGAATTCCATAGGTTTTGGAAAAAACTCCTAACTCAAATCACTGGCCAAGAAACTCATTTGCCACCAAAGCCCCATTGTGACAAGTACAGGGAATATGACAAAATTGTATGTCGACAGGGAACTTACTCTCTACCACTATCATCCTTGATTTGCTTTCAGTTTTTTTTTTTGTTTTTTTTTTAATTTTATTTATTTCCGTATGTGTATGAATGTATTGTTTGCATGCAAGTCTGTGCTTTCAGTTTTTCCAGTATTTCTTTCAAGTGTTTTAAATAGCATTTAACTTGAACTCTTTTCACCTCTTTTGTATTTTTTTTTGGTCTTTTCGAGACAGGGTCTCATGGCAGATTCTTGGTATATAGCCTGAGCTGGCCTGGAATTTGCTATGTAGAACAGGCTAGCCATAAGCCTCCAACACTTAATGCTTTTGTTTCCCAGATGCTGGGATTGAAAAATGCTCTATTGGGCTGGAGAGATAGCCTAGCGGTTAAGAGCACCGACTGCTCTTGCAGGACCCGGGTTCGATCCCCAGCACCCACATGGAGTCTAAGAACCGTCTGTAACTCCAATTCCAGGAGAACTCCAGTTCCAGGGGAATGTGAGACCCTCTTCTGACCTCCGCGGCATTGCACGACATGGGTGCACAGACCTGCATGCAGACAGTACATTCATACACATACAAAAATTAAAAAAGAACTCCAGTTCCAGGGGAATCCGAGACCCTCTTCTGACCTCCGCGGCATTGCACGACACGGGTGCACAAACCTACATGCAGACAGTACGCTCATACACATAAAAAAAAAAAAAATGCTCTATCATGCCCAGGTCCCTTCTAAGGTTCTTTGGCCAAATATTTTTAAATTCCTGAGGCCAAATGGCAATAAAAGGCTATAAGGTTGAGGAAATAAAAGTGTTCCTTCTCACAAAAGAGATTCAAATACGTGTAATTATATCCAGAGGTACACAGGTAGATGCTCTCAAGATGACCTAAGGAGCAGATTCATCCTAGCTGGAAGGGCTGGCAAATACTGATTAAATATTAACTTAGACTTTCCGCCATCTTGGCGCTGGTAGAGGCCTGCTGGGAACAGGACTTCTAAAAGGCAAATATGTCTGGAAAGCTGTGGTGCAAGGCCACTTTTGCTGGCTACAAGCGAGGACTCCGGAACCAAAGGGAGCATACAGCGCTTCTTAAAATCGAGGGTGTTTATGCCCGAGATGAAACTGAATTCTACTTAGGCAAGAGATGTGCTTACATATATAAAGCAAAAAACAACACAATGACTCCTGGTGGCAAACCAAACAAAACCAGAGTAATCTGGGGAAAGGTAACCCGAGCCCATGGAAACCGCGGCATGGTTCGTGCCAAATTCCGAACCAACCTTCCTACAAAGGCCATTGGACACAGAATCCGTGTGATGCTGTACTCCTCACAGATTTAAACCAATGCAAAATAAAGAGGACTTGTGAAAATAAATAAACAAACAAACAAACAAACAAATAAATAAATAAATAAATAAATAAATAAAATATTAACTTAGAGTCCATCAAAAATTCTATAAAAGCTGAGCCTGATAATGCACATCTGTAATCCTTGGGAAGCAGAGGCAAGAGTTCAAAGAAAACAGAGTTCAAAGTCTGCCTGGGCAACAAAGCAAGACATTGTCTCAAAATAAACATTTTTGAGGCTGAAAACATGTTACTTGCGCAACCTGTTGACAAAAGTTTGATTTCTGGGACCCACATGGTGGAAGAAAACCAACTCACGAAAATTGTCCTCTGACCACAACATGTGTGCCTGTGCATCCATATACAAGTACATATATGAATGTGACCCCCCTCCAACAAAAAATGAATGCAATAAAAAAGTTTTGAAGAAAAAGCCAACAATGGCAGTGCATGTCCTTAGTCCCAGAACTTGGGAGGCAGAGGCAGGTGATCTCTGTGAATTCCAGGCCAGCCTGGTCTACAGAGCGAGTTCCAGGACAGCTGGGGCTACAGGGAGACCCTGTCTCGAAAAGACTAAAAAAAAGGGCTGGGAGTGCAGGCGCATGCCTTTAATCCCAGCATTTGGAGGGCAGAGGCAGGCAGATCTCTATTATGAGTTCAAGGCCAGCCTGGTCTACAGAGCAAGCTCTAGGCCAGCTGGGACTAAAGGGAGACCCTGTCTTGAAAAAAAAAAGAAAAACTTTAGGGGACTGGAGAGATGGCCCAGCAGTTAAGAGGACCGACTTGCTCTTACAGAGGACCCGGGGTTGGATTCCCAGCACCCATATGGCAGCTAAGAATGGTCTTTAACCTGGGGGTGGTGGGACACATCTTTTTTTTTTTTTTTTTGTATGTGTATGAGTGTACTGTCTGCATGTAGGTCTGTGCACCCGTGTCGTGCAATGCCGCGGAGTTCAGAAGAGGGTCTCAGATTCCCCTGGAACTGGAGTTCTCCTGGAATTGGAGTTGCAGACGGTTCTTAGCCGCCATGTGGGTGTTTGGGATCGAACCCAGGTCCTCTGCAAGAGCAGTCGGTGCTCTTAACCACTAGGCTATCTCTCCAGCCCTGGGACACATCTTTAATCTTAGCACTTGGGAGGCAGAGGCAGAGGTAGGCAGATCTCAGAGTTCAGGGCCAGCCTGGTCTACGTAGCAAGCTCCAGGCCAGCTGGGACTAAAGGGAGATTTTTGTCTAAAAAAGAACTTCCAGCACCTACATAAATGCCAGGCAGCTATGGTAGCTTTCTGTAATCTCAACAATCTAGACAGATATAGAGACAGGGTTCCCTGGAGCATGGTGGTTCGCTAGAATAACTAGATGTCATCCTCTAGCTCCATGCATTGACATGTGCACTCACACAAATACATGTGCCCACACATATGCAAACACACATAAACATATGCATGCAAAAAAAAACCCTCTAAAAACAAAAGATAAATTAAAAAAAAAAATCTAACTTCTTAAGATACTTAATATTATTGGGGACTGGAGAGATGGCCTAGCAGTGTCAACTGCTCTTGCAAAGGACCCACGTTCGATCCCTAGCACCCACATGGCGGCTGAGAACCGTCTTTAACTCCAATTCCAGTGGAATCCGACACCCTCTTCTGATCTCCGCGGCATTGCATGACACGGGTGCACAGACCTACATGCAGACAGTACATTCATACACATAAAAATAAATAAAAAATTTAAAAAAGATACTTAATATTATTTATTTAATATGCATGAATGCTTTGCCTACATGGATATAAGTGCACCACATGCATGCAATACCCTGAGAAGCCAGAAGAGGGTGTCAGGTTCCCAGAAACAAGAGTGTTCGACAGTTGTTAGTGGCCACGTAGGTGGTGGGAAACCAAATTCAGATCCTCTGCAAGAGCAGTCAGTACTCTTAACCACTGAGCCATCTCTCCAGCCCCAGATACCCAATTATTTTGCACATCACTGGTCTACGATGAATAATGACAAAGCACTAGTGAGTACAATACTGATTACTCTATTTTGACCTTTATATGCCTCTGCTAAGAAAAAGTTGTTGGGCTGGAGAGATGGCCTAGCGGTTAAGAGCGCCAACCACTCTTACAGAGGACCCGGGTTCGATCCCCAGAACCCACATGACGGCCGAGAGCTGTCTGAAACTCCAATTCTAGGAGAACTCCAGTTCCAGGGGAATCCAACACCCTCTTCTCACCTCCGAGGCATTGCACGACACAGGTGCACAGACCTACATGCAGACAGTACATTCATATACATACAAAAATAAAAAAATAAAAAAAAAGGTTATGTTTAAATCTTGTCTATCTTACTGTTTGTTAACTTGGTAAAAAACAAAAAAGCTTATTGAATCATCCTAACCTCCTGCAACTTAAATACTGACTCCCCATCATGTGACTGAATTATGTAATGCATTAAACTAAGATAAATAGAAGATAACAGGCAAACCTCACTCACAAGGAGCTTATCATTTTGTTGGAAGGAAGAACAAATATACAACCACAATTTATCTGACAGTTAAAGCCAGGCACCTGGTGGCACACGCCTTTAATCCCAGCACTCAGGAGGCAGAGGCATGCGGTTCTTTGTGAGTTCAAGGCCAGCTTGGTCTAGAGAACAAGTTCCAGGAAAGCTGGGGATACAGGGAGACCCTGTCTCAAAAAGACAAAAAAAAAAAAAAAAAAAAAAAAACCCACAACCAAA
>VZQC01012264.1:680909-702354 GCA_009823505.1 Rhizomys pruinosus | reverse complement strand
CTATACCATCACCACACCACCACACCACCACCAAACAACAACATACAAACAACAACAACAACAAACAAAGAAACAGACATGGGAATTAAAATATCACGATTACAACAAATATAGCCAGGCTCAGTGACATACAACTTTAATCCTAGGTAGATTCTCTATGAGTCAGGCCAGCTTGGTCTACATAGTGAGTCTAGCCAGCTAGGGCTCCAGGTAGACCCTGTCTGAAGAAACAGACCCCCCCTCCAAAAGAAAAGAGTATTTCAGCGTTTACTGGTGATTATTTAATAGACTTAGGTAATCCTAGCACTTGAGGCATAGGCATAGGCATAGGCCGAGGCCGAGGCATAGGCAGAGAGGGCATAGGCATATGCAGAGTGGCATAGTGCGCAAGAGGGGCAGAGGGGCAGAGGGCCGAGAGGGAAGATGGGGAAGACAGAGCGTGGCAGAGGCAGGGCAGCCGGAAGGAGAGGCAGGCGGATCTCTATGAGTTCAAGGCCAGCCTGATCTACCATAGTGAGCCTCCGGGACAGCTGGGATTAAAGGGCGGCCCTGTTCCAAAAAAGACCAACAAAAAAAAAAAAAATAACACGAAAAGAACAAGATTTTTATAGAACGGGATGGAGAGGGCCCCTAGTGGTTTATGAGCACGGCTGCTCTTGCAGGAGAGCCAGGTTGGTTTCCAGCCCCCATATGTGTGGCAAACAACTGTCTCTTACTAGTCCAGGGGTTCTTGACTCCTTCTTTGATCCATCATTGTGCAATGCATGCCAAACAGGTGCATACCTACTGCCGCCAAAACATCCATATATATAAAATGGTTTTTCCAATTATTAAAAAAGATTTTTTCGGGCTGTGTTGGTGCACGCCTTTATCCTAGGCACTTGGGAGGCAGAGGCAGTCGGTCTTTGTGAGTTCAGGCCAGCCTTGTGGTCTATAGAGGGTTTCCAGGACAGCTTGGGGCTACAGGGAGACCCCTGTCTCGAAAAACACCCAAACAAAACAAAACACAAGATATATGTTTCAGCTGCGTATAACTGTAATAAAAAGCATTCAGCCAATATATTTAGACATTAGTAAGCACTCAGAATGGGCAAGAGGCAGGCAGATCTCTGTGAGCTTTAAGGCCTTGGTCTACGAAGCAAGTTCCAGGCCCGCTGTGTGCTTCCGGGAGATCCTGTCAATACATAAATACAAATAAATAAATAAATAAATAAATAAATAAATAAATAAATAAATAAATAAATAAATGCTAAGGAAGACACTGGAGTTACAGTTTGTTTAGTATATATAAAGCTAGGATTTAGGTGCTCCATCTATTAGGAGCGTTGGCTGTTCTTGCAGAGAACCAGGATTCAATTCTTAGTGTACACATAGTGGCTAACAACTACCCATTATTCCTGTTCCAGGGGAATTTGATGCCCTCTTCTGATCTTCTTGGGCACTGCATGACATGGGTACACTTGCACATGCAGGCAACACACTCATATAAATAAATGAAATATTTTAAAAGACCAGGATTTGATCCCTAGCCTACAAAATGAACTAAAACATTTCTATCTATCTACCTACCTACCTACCTACCTACCTACGTGTCTATACATGTTCTATAAATGTGTGCCCATGCTTCCTAGAGTAGCACCAAAAAGAAAATGTCTATAAACCATATAATGCAAGAAGACTGACCAAAACTTGGCTTAAAAGCATTCTTTGGAGGTGGATGCTAAACTGTGCAGCACAGAATAGCTGTGATAAAAGCCTGTGAGCTAGTAAGGAAGGCCTAACTGTGCTCCATGAAAAGCACCAAAAGGAAGATTTTGGGATCGATATGAGTGATTCCAAGTATAGGTTACTTCTCAGCTGCAGTGTTTTGTATTTAGAGAGAACATAAATTTAATAGCACAGATTGTATTCCCATATAATTAGCTGATGAACTTATTTTTTTCCTGAAGTTAAATCCGGGGCCTTGTACAAATTAGGCAAGTGCTCAACCACTGAGCTACATATATCCTACCCCTGTTTTCCATTTTCAGATGCTGTGGCACTAAACTGCTGGGCTCAAGTGATCCTCTACTTCAGCCTCCCAAATTGCTGTGATCAATGTGCATGGCACAATATTAAAAAACGAACAGTGGGGGCTGGAGGGATGGCCTAGCGGTTAAGAGCACCAGCCACTCTGCAGAGGACCTGGGTTCGATCCCCAGCACCCACATGGCGGCTGAGAACCCTCTTTAACTCCAGTTCCAGGGGAATCTGACGCCCTCTTCTGACCTCCACAGCACTGCACAACATGGGTGCACCAACCTTCATGCAGACGGTACACTCATATACATAAAAAATAATAAATAGCCGGGCGTGGCGGTACCTAGCACTCAGGAGGCGGAGGCTGGCGGATCTTTGTGAGTTCAAGGCCAGCCTGGTCTACAGAGCGAGTTCCAGGACAGCTGGGGCTACGGGGAGACGCTTTATCAAAAAGACCAAGAAAAAAAGAAAAGGAAAAAAAAAAAGAAATACTGGAAATTGGCCTGGTCACTTCCCCCAGGCTCACTCAAACATCTACATTAGGTTGGATTAGGAATATTTCTACATCTGTCTTAGATTTGTGAGGCATGTATAAATGTGTTTATCATGACTGGGCTAAGATAGCAATCACCCTGAAACTTAGAAAACATTATAAACTAGGTGTTATGGTTTACATTTACAATCTCTGTACTTAGGAGGCTGAGGCAGAAGGACTACCATGAATTCGAGGCCAACTTGGACTACACAATGAATTCCAAGCTATTCTGGGCTACAGAGTAAGATCCTATCTCAAATAACCAAAGCACATCAAAGCAACATTATGAAATTAGAAAATAGAGGCACACAATTTGAACTTAGTTTTTAGAGCTAGGTGTGGTAGTATACACCTGTAATTCCGGCACCTGAGAGGCAGAAAATGGAGGATAAAGAATTTGTGACTAGCATGAAGTATATGAGACTTGTCTCAAAACAAAGAACCCAATCAACATGGCCTTAGAATTTGGGGGGAAGCTACAACTGTTTTCAATGAATAACCCATTTTTTAAACTACATGTATCAAATTCTATAAAAATTTAAATGATGTAACTATGGTGCCTGCAGATGTGGTAATGCCATTAAAAGAGAACTATCAGCATTACAGAAACATCAGAGAAGGAGCAAGGAGAGCAACCAGCGGGAAGTCAGGGAGACAGATGGGCTGGGCAGGAAACCACTGCATGGGAGAACCAGCTTCCACAGAGAAAAAAGGGACAGCCACAGATGTCCTGCAGGCCCCGCATTACAATCTGAGTATCCTTGCGAGCTCACTGTGTGTCAATGTAGACAGCCTAACTATAAATAGACATGTTTGTATATTTATTTATTTGTAAGCAAGCAGGCCAATCCATCGATTTCATTCTGAGACCAGGAAAGTTAGTTATATACATATCCTGTAAATTCAGTTTTTGGTCTTAAATCTTATTCCAGAAACATTCTATGCTAAAAGATACAGTCAATCAACAAGTATATGGCCAGGGAGCTGGCAAGATGGCTCAACAGGTAAAGACTCTTACCACTAAGCCTGACAACCCGTGCTTCATTCCTGGGACCTACATGGTTGGAGAGAACCAACTCTGTCAAGTTGTCCTCTGACTTCCACACAAACATTATGACACAATAAATAAATGTAACCAAAAAATTTTAAATTATATATATAATATATATAATTATAATATATATGGCGAGGGCTACTGTGAACAAAAACTATTTTAAGTCCAGTGAAAGACCCATCATTGGCTTCACTTTGTTACAGACAGAATCCCTTTTGTGAGTGGTAACCTATAGGCAAACCTATTTAGGAGTAGAATTTGCTTAGTCAAAACATGTTTCTGAAAGCCAGTTAAAATATTTTAGAAATTAGAGCTTTTGGGTAAACGAATTAAGCATTTAAAAACTATATATTGAAGCCAGGTATGGTGGCGCACGCCTTTAATCCTAGCACTTGGGAGGCAGAGGCAGGTGGATCTTTGTGAGTTCAAGGCCAGCCTGGTCTACGAAGAGAGTTCCAGGACAGCTGGGGCTACAGGGACACCCTGTTTCAAAAAGACAAAAAAAGAAAAAAAAAAAAAACAAAAAAAACATATATTGAGGGCAGGAGGATTACTAGGGACTGAATGCAGGCAGATCAGCAAGCAGATGCTCTACCACTGAACTATTCTCTAGCTCATGACTTTCAAGTCATGAATTTTCAAAAAAATTCATTTTTACAAATTCACAATGGTTCTGTTACTACAATCTTATGGTTCTTGTAAACTAATGAAAACAATGAGTAAAATCACAGTGCTGTTATATTTTAGACTGTATCTCAATGCTGTAAAGCATAGCATCCAAATTACAAATCTCTTCTTTCTTTTGGAATATATAGACACAAAAAAGACAAATCCAACCAGGCGTGGTGGCGCAAGCTTTTAATCCCAGTACTTGGGAGGCAGAGGCAGGCAGATATCTGTGAGTTCAAGGCCAAACTGGTCTATAGAGTGAGCTCTAGGCCAGCTGGGACTAAAGGGAGACCCTGTCTCAAAAATACAAAAAAAAGACAAATCCAATCTTTTTTTTTTTTTTTGTGTGTGTGTGTGTGTGTGTGTGTGTGTGTGTGTGTGTGTTTTAAAGACAGGGTCTCCAGATAGCCCCAGCTGGCCTGGAACTCACTCTGTAGACCAGGATGGCCTTGAACTCACAGAGATCCGTCTGCCTCTGCCTCCCTCCCGAGTGCTGGGATTAAAGGTGTGTGCCACCATGCCCAGCACTAAAGATGGTTCTTAGCCGCCATGTGGATGCTAGGAATTGAACCTGGGTTCTCTGCAAGATCAGTCGGCACTCTTAACCACTGAGCCATCTCTCCAGCCCCCAAATCTTGTATATTTTAAGCAGGTGAAAACTTCTCAAGGGTGATTGTGAGCAGGGTCATAGCATTAAGAATCCCTATTCTTTCTTTTTTTTTTTTTTTTTAATTTTTTTTAATTAATTTTATTTATTTCTGTATGTGTATGAATGTACTGCCTGCATGCAAGTTTGTGCACCCGTGTCATGCAATGCCGCGGAAGTCAGAAGAGGGTCTCGGATTACCCTGGAACTGGAGTTCTCCTGGAATTGGAGTTTCAGACGGTTCTCGGCCGCCATGTGGGTGCTGGGGATCGAACCCAGGTCCTCTGTAAGAGCAGTCGGCGCTCTTAACCACTAGGCCATCTCTCCAGCCCAGAATCCCTATTCAACTGCTCCTCCAGAACCAGAGAGCAAACAGCTTTCGGTTGGCCATGTGTATCTCCTATCGTATAACTAGGGCAGATACATGTTCTAGTAAAAGAAGTAAACCAGACAAAATATTTGCATATTTTAGGGTTTCCAACTAAGCTAAACAAATGGAGAAAAAGAAGACTTGACTCACCTGTACTGCCGAGCTGTTTATAAAACCTGTACTCTAAATGAAGCTGTGGAGCACGTGACTTTATTGGTTCCTGAAACCCAAGAAGAAAAACTTCAATCAAATTTAGACAAATGGAATTTTTTTTCCACTTTTAGATTTTCAGAGTAAACAGAGCTAAGATAATGTACTGTTTCTGAGATGATATCCACATATAATAGTCATTTCTTACCACAGTTTGTCTTTGGATGTACAACTAAAAGAAGATGAACTGGACTACATGTATTCCTTTTCATGGCTAGTAAAAGGCTCTCCATGAGTCATCAACCAAGGGCAGCTCCGAGGTATGAAATACTCTACTGAAATGTATTCTACCCTATTCCCTCTCCTATCTCCTTTCCCTTCTTTCCTTTCCTATAAATCACTATGTAGCACAGGATGACTTCAAACTCTGAATCCACCTTAGTACAGATATGAAATCTTTAAAAACCATACTACATATTTCTTCCTTGTAGATGAATTCTGGGTAGTAAACAGTTTGCTTTTAGAAAAGTAATGCATGCTAAAAAATTTAAATACAAATAAAATTAGGAAGTAAAAATAATCTCAAGTTCTATCATTTTAGGCAGCCCCTGTTAACACTTTCATAACTTTTTCCAAGTTTGTTTATTTTGTTTCTGAGTTCTTGTGCCTTGAATTCTCTTCAAAGCCCAGGATGGCCTCAAACTTGCAACCCTCCTGTCTTAGCATCCTGAGTGCTGAAATCAGAGGTTATGTACCACTATGCCTGGCTGGCTCTATCAATATTAGAAAGTCCTGAAGACAATTTTACATCTCATTATATTTGTTGTTGAGAAGTGTGTATAAGGTATGAAACATTTTTACTCGTTGAAGTACTTCTGTGTGAGCACACACACTGTTTACAGCTTTCAATATTATAAAGTGTTGTGAGGAACATTCCTAAGTGTTTTTCTATTTACACTTATGAGAACTAAAAGTTGTAAATACAACTTAACTTCAAGTAATATGGTCAAATTTTCAATAATAGTCATTTTCTTTTGTATTTAGGGGAGGGTATTTTCATTTTATTTATGTATCAACTGTACAAAATAATGGTTCATTTTTTTTTCTGTTTATTTACTCACCCACTGTATAAATGAGTTTCATTATGTCATTTCCATACACATAGATAATGTATTTTGATCACAATTCAGCCCCCACTGTCCTCTCTTAGCCTCTTTCCACCATCTCACTGGTTTCTTTCTTCCCAAATAGGCCTTCTTTCACATTTTTTTTTAAATATAGATTCCATATATGAAGTTTTTGGACTTTTCTTTCAGGCATGGTAGTTTATGCCTACAATCCCAACACAGGGAATTATGAGGTCAGCTTGAGCTATGTAATAAGTTACAGGCTACTTTGGCATACAGAATGAGACTAACTCTCAAAGTTTACCACAGCAACAATGAATGAACTCAAACCAAAATAACAAGAGGAGTTTTCTAAATACTTCAGAGGTAAAGCTGCCAAACAACCACATTTTGTTCTATGCAAACCTAATAATTGACTCATTAACTTGAACATACATACATCAGTCAGGTTGCCCATTATCAAAATAGAAAAGAAGTGCTGATGAATGATGTGAAGAAGCTGCAATGCCAGGCGTGGTGGGCACACATCTAATCCTAGTGTTGGGGAGGCAAAGGCAGGCAGGTCTGTGAATTCAAGGCCAACCTGGTCTACAGAGGGAGTTATAGGCCAGCTTGGACTACAGAGAGACCCTGTCTCAAAAAGACAAAGAAAAAAAAGCAGCTGCCAAATCCAGTGGCACAAGCTTATGGTAATGGAGGCAAATTCCAGAAATCAAGGTCATCCTTGACTACAAAGTGAAGTTTAAAGCAAGCGTAAACTCCAAGAGACCCAGCCTAAAGAACAAATATTAAAATGTTGCAATTGAATATGAAAGCCGGGCATGGTGGCCCATGCCTTTTATCCTAGCACTTGGGAGGCAGAGGCAGGCGGATCTTTGTGAGTTCAAGGCCAGTCTGGTCTACAGAGCGAATTCCAGGGCAGCTGGGGCTACAGGGAGACCAAAAAAAGAAAATGATGTGGTGGGTTCCCTCCTACACATGTATACACACACACACTCCTGCCTCGACCTCCTCAATCTAGAACTGCAAATGTGTGCCACCATGCTCAATTTTATGTGGCTCAGGGGACTGAGGTTGGAACTTCATGCATACTAGGCAAGCATGCTACCACCTGAGCTGCAGTGCAATCCCGTAACATTTCTTACCATTTTTTTTTCTTTTTATTAATAGATACATTAAGAAGTCCTCTCTTATACTTCAAAATACATAATAAATTATTGGTACCTAAAACACAATCTGAATTTTTCTAAGGACATACAGTCTATAAATCTCAGAAGTATACTTAAAATTACATAGTTTATCCTTTGCTTTTAGGAAATCAACTTAGACAGATGAATACTTCATATCCTTGAAGAAATCTACTAAAGAACTCAGCATTGAGAAATCCTGAGAGTTGGATTCTTTTCCCAAGGTTATCTTAGTCTAGAGAAAGTACATAGATTAGAAATGTGATAATCGGGCTGGAGAGATAGCCTAGCGGTTAAGAGCACCAACGCTCTTGCAGAAGACCCGGGTTCGATCCCCAGCACCCACATGGCGGCTAAGAACCGTCTGTAACTCCAATTCCAGGAGAACTCCAGTTCCAGGGGAATCCGAGACCCTCTTCTGACCTCCGCGGCATTGCACGACACGGGTGCACAGACCTGCATGCAGACAGTACATTCATACACCTACAAAAATAAATAAATAAATAATTAAAAAAAAAAAAGAAATGTGATAATCACTTTATCTCTTCAGATAAAGGGATAACTAACAATGCATCTGGTTGCAGATATCTACCCGATCAATAAAGCAGCCAGTTACAAATGTGTCTAAGTTCACCAGTAATATATTTGTGAGAAACCAAACAAGATGATAAAACAAGATGGAACTAGAGTTAAGAAAAAAAAAAAAACTAGGAAAAAAATCCTTCTAAGGAATTCTCTGGATAATGGCAAATCACAAAGGAAATGGGTTTTTAAACCACAGGATCCAGAGGCAGAAGCAGGCAGATCCCTGTGAGTTCAAAACCAGCCTGCTCTACACAGACAGTTCCAGGTCAGCTTGGGGCTAGGGGAGACTGACCAAACAAACAAACAAAACCCCCACAGGATCATTCCTCAAATTGCATGCTCCAAACTCTAACAGGAAATATTTAATATGACCTTTGGTAACTTGCTTAATAAAAATCAAAATACTTTATGGAATCCCAAGACTGAAAGTGAGCATATGCTTCACATATGTTCAAACACAAAGGCTTTTTTATCATGGGCTCAAGAATTTAGAACTTTCAAACAATCCCTTCAGCTACTGAAGCAAATACAGCTTCAGGACATGTTCTGCAAGGACTAGGGCTAGAAGGCTTTCCAAACACCATAGTTTAGAGAAAAGCATCAAGATAATGAACATACAGAGAATTATTAAATAGACAAGAGAAATTCAGGACATCATTTTGTTTTGTGTGCAAGCGTAAGTGTATACACTTTTTTTTCTCCTTTTTGAGCTAACTGTCCTGGAATTATGTAGACCAGACTGGGCTTCAACTCACAAAGATCCACCTGCCTCTGCCTCCCAAGTCTGGGATTAAAGTCATGTGCCACCATACCCAGCTACTCTCTGTGTGTATATTCTTTGTTTTGTTTTGCTTTAATATTTTATTTATTATTTTAGTTTTATGTATATGAGTGTACTGGCTACATGTAAGTGCGTCTATGTTGCGCAATGCCTGTGGTGGTCAGAAGAGGGCACTGGATCCCCTGGAATTGGAAATAAGGACAGTTGTTGGCTACCATGTGGGTTCTGTGAATCGAACCTGGGTCCTCTGCAAGAGCAGCCCATCTAAGAGGACCCAGTGCACTTAACCACTGAGCCATCTCTCCAGCCCTTATTTTTATTTATTTATTTTTTAAGACAGAATCCCCCTGCAGCCCCAGCTGGCCTGAACTTGCTCTGTAGACCAGGCTGGACTCAATCTCACAGAGATCCACCTGCCTCTGCCTCCCAATGCTGGACTTCAAAGAATATACCACTAGTAGGGGGAGGGAGGTGGTCTTTTTTGAGACAGAGTCACTCTGTGGCCCCAGCTGGCTTGAACTTGCTATGTAGAACAGGCTGGTCTTGAACTCACAGGGATCTGCCTGCCTCTGTCTCCCAATGCTGAGGCTGAAGGCATGCACCACCACACCCAACAAATATATTTATTTTTAAAAGATTTAATTTTATTTATGCATTGTGTATATACATGCAGGTATGCACATCTGCTGGTGAAGATCAGTAAGTGTCAGAGATCTGCTGGAGCTATTCTAGGAATTGATGAGCTGCTTGATCTAAATTCTGGGGAGCAGAAAGCACTCCTAACCACTGAGCCATCTCTCTAGCCCCTACTTTGTATATCATTTCAAATTTTTTTTTTATTTTGATCTTTTCGAAAGAGGGTCTCCCTTTAGCCCCAGCTGGCCTAAAACTCACAGAGACCCTCCTGGGTGGTGGTTGTTTAAGTGTGTGAAATGTGTGCCACCATGCTCAGCACTGATGTTATAAGTGTGTGTGTGTAAAGTCTCTGCCTCCCAAGTGCTAGGATTAAAGGCGTGCGCCACCACGCCCGGCCTAGTTCTTCCATATTTTTTTTATTTGTTTGTTTGTTTTTGGTCTTTTCAAGACAGGGTCTCCCTGTAGTCCCAGCTGTCCTGGAACTCACTCTGTAGACCAGGCTGGCCTGGAACTCACTCTGTAGACCAGGCTGGCCTGGAACTCACTCTGTAGACCAGGCTGGCCTCGAACTCACAAAGATCCGCCTGCCTCTGCCTCCCAAGTGCTAGGATTAAAGGCGTGCGCCACCACGCCCGGCTCATATTTTTAACTGAACAAAAACAGAAATTCAAGATAAAGAAAAACTCAGTCTGAAAAATTGATAGGAGTAAGGTACAATGTATCTGGCACTTCAGACTTTTCAAGTAGGTTGTTTTATGGTGTTTCCTGTGGGTCCTCTTTCTTCACAAATTTACGGAAATGGAGATTGAGGTCGCACAGCAGTAACTCAGAGCTCTCTCATCTTCTTCATCTCCACAGCAATGGTGTTAAGGTTTTTAGTAAAGGGTTCTACCCTTCGCTTATGGTCAGGACTATTACTAATAAGGATCCACTGGCCAATCTCTGTCTTTTCCTGAATTCCACTCATTTCTCCTATTTTTTTTCCTCACTCCTTTCTGAGAAGCACTAGGCAGAGAGAGAGGCGAGGAAAGTTGGGTCTGGCTTCCTGTTATACATATTTTTTAAAGTCCTTAAAAACTAAAGAAATAAGAGCCGCAATGAAGATCCAGACGAAGTAGACCTGAAGCAGCAGCAGGGCGTGTTTCTGTGGCAGATGCTGACTGTCTCATTTGAGTAGAGAGCTGGCCATCTGCCAGAACCTCGCTATGCTGGAATGCCAAATTCCACAGGAAATCCTAAACCAACGGCACATGGCTATCTTATAGGACTGGGATACTTGACACACATTTTCCCTATAATTAAAGGAGACCAATTACTACAGCTCTATGTCCCTTGAATAAGCTCAACGGCAACAGCTGAGGCCCACAGACAGAAACGCTATACTGCCTAAATTCAACACTTATTTAAAAGAGAAATGCAATAATGAGACAACCATACTGGTAACATGAATTTTAACTTTTTTTTCTTTTTATCTAGAACTTGTTTCCTGCATGGTTTGTCTCCCCACTCATTGTCCACAAGACTCTGAGAAGTCGTAGGAATATACAGGTGTACACTTGAAGCCCGGATTCATCTCCAACATTGTGTAAAGGGATTGTACATCATGCGGCAGAGCCCTATGCTGCTGTAAAGGTCTCCCTGTAGCCCCAGCCCACCTGGAACTATGTAGACCAGGCTGCTGTGAACTCACAGAGATCCACCTGCCTCTGCCTCTGCCTCTGCCTCCCAAATGCTAAGTGCTGGGATTAAAGGCCTGTACCACCATGCCCAGCATGAATTCTAACTTCAGTCCTTTCCTTTCTTCCCTTCTTCCATCTCTCTTCCTCCCCTCTTTTGTTGTTTGTTTATCCTTGCGCATGGACCATGCTAATCTTCTCTTTTAGTATATATGCTGCAGAAGCGAGCACCCTCCCCTTTTTTGAACCCAGGACCTCATACATGTTAAATATGCACTCCAACAGGGATGAATAATTAGCCCTTAATTC
The DNA here is from genome assembly GCA_009823505.1 of Rhizomys pruinosus. Classification (NCBI taxonomy): domain Eukaryota; kingdom Metazoa; phylum Chordata; class Mammalia; order Rodentia; family Spalacidae; genus Rhizomys; species Rhizomys pruinosus. The sequence continues at coordinate 690,610 of VZQC01012264.1, read as the reverse complement.
TAATTTTACTTAATGGCCATACGAAGCTATTGTTATTTTCATTTTTTTGTTTTGTTTTGTTTTTTGTCTTTTGAGACAGGGTCTCACTGTATCTCCAGCTGTCCTTGAACTCACTATGAAGACCAGGGTGGCCTTGAACTCACAAAGATCCACCTGCCTCTGCCTCCCGAATGCTGTCTGTTTTAGTTTTTTTGAAACAGAGTCATTATATAGCCCAGTCTTGACGTGAACTTGGAATATTCCCACTTCAGTCTCTCTAGTGCTAGTTTTATAGATGAGTACTAAGACAATTGGCTTTTAAGTGTTTTAAGAACTGCTTCTTCCTGTTAAATAGCCTCAGATAATCAAAGATTATTCTTCATCCAAACAGAGAAAGGGCAAATGCACTAGATAATACTTTCACAAAACTAAACTGCCATAAATAAAAACATGTAGATAATCCCTTACTAGTTAACCTAAGAAGATACATAAAATACACTGCTACATGTGTTGCCTCTTTCCCTGCTCCCATTTCTCCAACAAGAAATCTAAGTCAAAAACAAACCTGAAGCCAGTGTGTAATTATAAGTATGTAATCCCAGCCAGGTGTGGTGGCACATGCCTTTAATCCCAGCACTCAGGAGGCAGAGGCAGGTGGATCTCTGTGAATTCAAGACCAGCCTGGTCTACAGAGAGAGCTCCAGGCCAGCTGGGACTAAAGGGAGACCATGTCTCAAAAAGACCAAAAATACAAAACAAACAACAACAACAACAACAACAAAACAAGTATGTAATCCCAGTACTGAGGATGTTGAGGCAGGAGAGGTCAACCTGGGTTACACATGGAGAAACAATCCAGACTCTCTCCCCCAAAAAAGGAATCAATGGGCTCGGAAGTGCACGCCTTTAATCCCAGGCAGAGGCAGGTGAATCTCTGGGAGTTCAAGGCCAGCCTGGTCTACATAGCAAGCTCCAGGCAGGCCAGCTGGGACTAAAGGGAGAGACCCTGTCTCAAAAAGACCAAAAAAAGAAAAAAGAAAAGGAGGGGGATACAAAACTGCTTGCCTAAGAGATATGAGGTCCTAGGTTCAACCTCTATTACAAAAAGAGAGGAGAGCAAAATGGGAGAGAGAAGCATGGTGGAATGAACCTACAATGCCAGCACTAGCAAGGCAGAGGCAGGAAGACCAAGAGTTCAATATCATCCTCAGTAAGACAGGATGTAAAGAAAACAGTATGGCAACTGTTATTTCTTCAGAAGACAATCCTAACTACCCCCATAAAGTGACAAGTTAAATAAGAGAAAGAACCAGTACAGCAAGAGAAAATCCTTTCCTTTCCTTTGTTAAGACAGAGTCTGTGGTGGTTTAAATGAGACTGTCCCCCACAGGCTACAAGTATTTGGACATTTTGTCTCCCAGTTGGTGGCACTGTTTTCAGAGGTATTAGAAGGTGTGTTAGTCATTTTTCTGTTGCTGTGATAAAACTGCCATGACCAAGGGAACTTATAAAAGTGATGGTTCTGGAGAATTAAGAGTCCATCGTGGTGGGGAGGCTTGGTGGCAAGAGCCCTGGGAGCAGAAAGCCAGAAAGCCAAGTCTCTAGCTCCAGCCATTTTCCTGCAAAGCTTTCGATGATGTCGTCCTTTCTTTACTGCCTGCATCAGAACTCCTTGTGTAGCAGTTGTACCACATTTTCTCTAATCCACTAGTCAGTCATTGAAGGGGCAGTTTAAGGTCCCCTTTTTGTTGCTTGTGTAGAACCAACATGACCAAGGGGACTTATAAGAGGAAGAGTTTATTTGAGCCTTCACAGTTGATGATCGGCGTTGAATTAAGTCCATCTGGCGGGAGGCATGGTGGCAGGAGTTGGCCTGGGCGAGCAGAAAAGTCGAGCTGCCCACATCTTCAGGTGCAGGAAGCAGAGAGCAAAGNTACCAATCTCCAGTCTTGCTCTCTGGCTTCCTGCACCTGAAGATGTGGGCAGCTCTGACTTTCTGCTCGCTGCCAGGCAACTCCTGCCACCATGCCTCCCCCCATGAATGGACTTAATTCAACCCTGGATCATCAACTTGTAAGCTCAAATAAATCTTCCTCTTATAAGTCCCCTTGGTCATGTGGTTCTATCACACACAACAAAAAGTGGGACCTAAATGCCCCTTCAGCTGCATAGTGGATTAGAAAAATGTGGTACAACTGCTACACAAGCGAGTTCATGCAGGCAGTAAAGACAAGGACGACATCCGAGCTGTTGCAGGAAAATGGCTGGAGCTAGGAGGACATCATGCTGAGTGAAGTAACACAGTCCCAGAAAAACAAACGATGAATGGTATCCCTCATCTGTGGATGCTAGTGCCAATTACCTAGTTGTAAGTATTTCTTGTGTAGGGCCCCCTGAGCTTTTGTCCAAAGCAGTTGGGCGTAATGCATATTGGAAACAACAACAACAACAACAGAAAGGACTGCATCAAAGAACTGACTGAAACAGTGAACTTCTGCTCAAAACAGTCAACTTCCTCATGGAGAATATTGAGAAAGACTGAGAAAGAGATGAAAAGCATGTTTGGCAGAATGCATGAGCTCTGGCGGGGTGGGAGAATGGGCAGGAACACGGGTCTAGATTTATTAAAAAAATAAAAATAAATTTATGTGAAAAAAATAAAAAAATAAAAATGCAAAAAAAAAACCAACCCAGAAAAGTGACTAATATAGGGTCTCAAGGGACAGCAAGCCACAAACTAGCTATGTAGCTGAGGGTGATACTGAACTCCTGATCCTACCTCCTACACCTCATAGCCAGTAGGACTGCAGGGGCACACCATCATACTCAGTAAGAAAGGTTGTTTTTTTTTGGTGGGGGTTCTTTTTGAGACAGGGTCTCCCTGTAGCTCCAGCTGTCCTGGAACTCACTATGTAGACCAGGGTGGCCTTGAACTCACAAAGATCCACCTGCTAGGATTAAAGGCATTCACCACCATGCCTGGCAGTAAGAAAAATTTTAAAGACCATGATTAGAGGGTTATTTTTGGTTTTCTTCCATTAAGTATATTAATAAATATCTTACACTTAAAATGGGTGTCGGAGCTGGGGATGGCCTAGTGGTTAAGACCGCCAACTGCTCTTGCAGAGGACCCGGGTTCGATCCCCAGCACGCACATGGTGGCTGAGAACCGTCTTATCTCTAGTTCCAGGGGAATCCAACACCCTCTTCTGACCTCCATGGCATTGCATGACACAGGTGCACAAACCTACATGCAGACAGTACATTCATACACATAAAAAAATGAATAAAATAAAATAAAATAATAAAATAAAATAATATAATAGGTGTCAAGGGGCTGGAGAGATGGTTCAGTGGTTAAGAGCACTAGCTGCTCCTACAGAGGACCAGGGTTCAATTCCCAGCACTCACATGGTGGCTGACAACTGTCAGAAACCTAGTTCCTGGGGATCCGACACCCTCTTCTGACCTTCTCAGCCATTGCACTACACGGGTGTATTTATACACATGCAGGCAATACACCCATACACATAATAGAAATAATAAAATATATTAAAAGAGAAATGTCAAGCCAGATTATAAAAGGTACAGAGTCCAGAGAATTACTTAATCTTCCAGCTATTTTTTGTTTTTTTTTTATGACACATTGTCTCCCCTGTAGTCCCAGATGGCCTGAAATTTGCTGTGTAGACTTGACTGGTCTTGATCTCACAGACAGCCACCTGCCTGTGTCATCCAAGTGCAGAGATTAAAGGTCTGGGCCACAACACCAGGCCTTCCAGCTATTTTTTTTTAATCAACTAATTTTTGATTCATCACTGCTAGCACTACAGTTCATATTATCTATAACATTATATTGTATATAGTGATTCATCACTGTAACATCATCATGGGAAAAAATGATTATCCAGAATGATAAACACAGTAAAAAGAGCAATAGTATTATTGTGAAAGCCTATGATGATGATTTCCTGTACAAAGGCCTTAGCAAAGACAGAACCAAAACACAATTATCCAGCAGATTTTACTCACCAGTTTGATTGCTACATATTCATTGGTGTAGAGATTTTTACCTAAGGAAAAACAGAATGTATATATTTAGTGACAATTCTTCTGGGAAATAGGAAGCAGTATCTTAGCTTACAGGGACATGAGAAAGGTCATATTTCTAAGGCTCTTCACATACATGAACCAGGAGTGTTGTATGTTAAAAGCTGAACAGAGATAATGAGAACCAGCAGGACAAAACAACTTGAGAATTTAAAACTTAACCAACACAGGGCAATTTGATTTTTGTTTTTTCTTAAAAAGAGAAAACCAAGCAACTACTGCTCCTTCTCTCTTTCTTAATCCCACATACATGCAATGTTATTTAGTTGGGGTTTTTTTGTTTTGTTTTTTTGTCTTTTTTATTTTATTTTATTTTTTTGTCTTTTTGAGACAGGGTCTCCCTGTAGCCCCAGCTGTCCTGGAACTCACTCTGTAGACCAGGCTGGCCTTGAACTCACAAAGATCCGCCTGCCTCTGCCTCCCGAGTGCTAGGATTAAAGGCGTGCGCCACCACGCCCGGCTGTTTTTTTGTCTTTTTGAGAGACCAGGCTGGCCTTGAACTCACAGAGATCCACCTGCCTCTGCCACCAAAGTGCTGGGATTATTTATAAGTGTGCACCACCACACCCGGCATATTTTGGGTCTTTTTGAGACAGTATCTCCCTGTAGCCCCAGCTGGCTTGAAGCAAACCAAGAAGAAATGACAGAACTTCAAAAATAAAAATTTCAACTTAGGGAAGATAGAGGCAGGAGGACCAGGAATTCCAGTTCCTACAGTGAGCCTATGGCCGGCCTGGGTTACATGAGAACATGTCTCAAATTTCCCCCAGTCCCCCAAAAGAAATTTAAAGTTTAACTGAAGATGTGGATCAGTTGTCAAATGCCTAACTGACATGTAACAGATTTAACATTTAAGGTCCCAAGACAAGGGAAGTCTTGGGAGCTGAATTCTGCCCTTTCTTCTCCCCCACCCACAAATCCTCAAAGAACCTGTAGGATTTAAACAACTGAAGAAAAGGTAGTCATTGCAGGGAGAATGTATAAGCCAACAAATAAAAATGAGAGGGAATGACATAGGCTGCAATGGGAACAGTTGGCAGTGATGGGCCCAAGTTGCTTCATATCAGCAAGGGATGAAGCCTGGCAGTGAGTGGTGAAAGCAACAAAAGAAACTGCAAAGTAAGGGTGAGGCCACATGTGGAAATTCATTGCCATCCTAAAGTTTAAAATGAAAAACTTGGCTGGGCATGGTGGCACACACCTTTAATCCTAGCATTCAGGAGGCAGAGGCAGGCAGATCTCTGTGAGTTCAAGGCCAGCCTGGTCTACCGAGTGAGTTCCAGGCTAAGTGGGGCTATAGGGAGAACCTGTCTAAAAAAGAAGAAGAAGAAAAAAAAAAAAAGAAAACTTGGATCTCAGTCACAGCAGGAAAATAAGCAAGCAATACAGGGGTAGGGAGGTGCATGGTAATAATAACAGGGCTGCTAACATTCCCTGGTAGAAGAGGGAGGGTCCTCTCCTGAGGTTCCAGTCACCACTCAGTGCCCTTATGCCTCTTAGCTTCTTGTGGTCTTGAGGGGTAGTGACACAGTATATAAATGGCAGAAGGATGGCTGGGGTCAGGATCTGGTGATACATCTCTCCTGAGTCACAGCACACTGGGACCTTTTGGCAATGCAGCCAATCACTGGTTACTCTGCTCCTGGTGAAAAAAAAACCCCAATAAATTTACCAAGCAGGATTTTGACAGAATCATTTCTTGTGCCTCTCAGGGTCCTATCTGAGGATAACAGATGGTTCTTTACATCTCCCCAGGAAATGTAACAGCATGCAAAAGCCAAGAAGTGAAACTGCCTGTGGAGCACCAGGCACGGTGGGTGAATACGCTGCAAAGTGCTGGCTGCTTTATGCTTGCCTACTTTCTCTTAAGAACACCAGAAGTACTGAATATATATAATGCTCTTATTCTAACTGCTAAGAGAGACTAGAAGTAAAAGCATAATTCTCTCGGGTTCAAATAAATTCCTTTGCCAGAGGGTAAAAGTTATCACTAAAACTGAACAAGGGCGGGCCGGGAGTGGTGGCACATGCCTTTAATCCCAGCACTTGGGAGGCAGAGGTAGGCAGATCTCTATGAGTTCAAAGCCAGCCTGGTCTACATAGAGAGCTCCAGGCCAGCTGGGACTAAAAGGGAGACTCTGTCTCAAAAAAAAAGACCAAACAAACAAACAAAAAAACCTGAACTGGGACCAGTGAGAGGGCTATCCCAGTAAGGGGCTGCCAACAAGCCTCAGGTTCTGAGTTCATCCCTGGAACCAAGAGGGTGGAAGGAGAGAGCTGAAACCACAAAGCTGGTCCTCTTCCACATGTACATCATGGCAAATGTTTCCTACCCCCAAAGCAAACAAATATATGTAATAATAATTAAAAAAAAAAACCTGCCGGGCGTGGTGGCACACGCCTTTAGTCCTAGCACTTGGGAGGCAGAAGCAGGCGGATCTTTGTGAGTTCAAGGTCAGCCTGGTCTACAGAGTGAGTTCCAGGACAGCTGGGGCTACAGGGAGACCCTGTCTCGAAAAGACAAAAAAAAAAAACCTGACCAAGTCAACGCGACAGTCATTTAGAGTTCAAACACTCGGTCACTATCTTCAGTGAATACAGAGTACTCAGAAATCTTGCACTGGAAGAATTTAATTACAAAGATTGAAGGTTAATATCCTGCCCATTTAAAATGAATAACTACTTCAGCTAAAAATATACACAAAAATATGTCAATAGCTTTGAGAAAAAGCAAGCAGTTTAATGGATTAAAAAAATACATCGATGAGCTGGCATGATCCCAAGCACTCAAAGCTTTTAGCATCTGTTGCCTAAAATCCACAAGTTGATTTCCTGCTTTAGGTTCTACTGTTAATGGATGAGAAACTACATTACATAGTAATGGGAGCTTTTTAATCTAAACTCAGACCTTTTGAAGGAGCAGCCTGGATATAATGCTATCGTAAAAACATCTGAAGAAAGACTTCCTTTCAGTAAGTCACCTACAAGCAACATTTATCGTAAGCTTCAGATACAGCATTATTTCGAAGAACCAGAAGATCTTAGTACTTAAGGCTCTCACATAGTTAAAAAAAACATACAGTGTGAGGTTCCCACTTTAACTAGGTCCACAGCTGTGACATTTTCTTGCCCTAAAGTAGTACATGTATATATAAGTACCTAAAGCTTCTTAAAATATTTTATTATTATATTCTGTGTATGAGTGTTTTGCCTGTACATGGACCACATGTCTGCAATGCTCACAGAGGCTAGAAGAGGGTATCAGATGCCCTAGAACTGGAGTTACAAACAGTTGTTAGCCTCTATGTGGGTGCTGGGAATTGAACCCAGGTCTTCTAGAAGAACAGCAAGTGTTCTTAAACACTGAGCCATCTTTCGAGCCCCTCAACCTTTTTTCTTTAATCCAGTAAAAAGAAACTGAGGCAGGAGACAAAGATAGCTCAGCAATTAAGAGTGCTTGCTACTCTTCCAGAGGACCAGAGTTCACTTAGTGTCAGGCAACTCACACTCAATTGTAACTCTAGCTCTATGGGATCTAACACTCTTCCTAGCCACCCTTGTTGGGGAGGTCACACTCCTGTAGTGCAGTTAAAGGAGATAGGGTGCCTCTGGTCTCCTCAGGCATTAGCTCAGATGTGGGCATGCATGTGTGCACATGCACACATACAAACACGAACACACATGCACAATTAAAAGGCTGGGCATGGTGGCACACATCTTTAATCCCAATATCTGGGAAGCAGAGGCAGGTGGATCTCTTGAGTTCAAGGCCAGCCTGCTTTCCATAGCCAGTTCCAGGCCAGCTGGGGCTGCAGGGCGAACCTGTCTCAAAAAGCGCCTCGCCCTGCCCCCCCCCAAAAAAAAAGCCTAGCAAAGGATTTGAAATAGACTTTTCTCCAGAGACAGTAGCAAAGGAAAAGATGTTCAACATCTTTAGTCATTGGGAAAATACAGATCGAAATTGCAGTTACCACGGCTTCATGCCCACTAGTGGTGCTAAGAATTGTAGTGTTAGCTAGGAGGAATGTATAGAAATTGGACTACTTATAGTGCCGGGCATGGTGGCGCATGCCTATATTCCCAGTACTCCAGAGTCAAAGGCAGGCAGATCTCTGGGAATTCAAGGCCAGCCTGGTCTACAAAGTGAGTTCCAAGACAGCTGGAGATACCAGGAGACCCTATCTCAAAAAGACCAAAAAAAGAAATGGAAGCCAGGTGTGGTGGCACATGCCTTTAATCCTAGCACTTGGCAGGCAGAGGCAGGTGGATCTTTGTGAGTTCAAGGCCAGCCTGGTCTACAGAGTGAGTTCCAGGACAGCTGGGGCTACAGGGAGACCCTGTTTCAAAAAAGACCAAAAAAATAATAATTAATATTCTGTTATTTGGAATGGAATGGTGGGTTTATATGTCAAAGTGAGGTTAGTTGATATTATTAACCACATTCTGACGTTGCTACTGATTCTACTATTTGTCCTATCAATTATATATATATCATAATTTTATATTTAAACATATACTTAATTTTGATTTTATGTGTGTTAGTGTTAGCTTGAATGTAGCTATGTGCCCCACATGTACGCCTGAAGAGAGCATCAGATCTCCTGGAACTGGAGCTGCAGATGGTTTTTAGCTTCCGTGTGGGTATTGGGAACTGAACACTGGTCCTCTGCAAGAGCAAGTAATCTCTTCAGCTCCTATATTTTAAATTTTTAGCAGAAATTTGTATTGTTCACATATGTATCTACATGTCTTTTTGCTCATTTATTTCTGTAGTCTCAAGTTAGTATGTAGTAAAACATTTTTTATTTTTTTTTCAGACTCCCTCCCTCTCATCATTCCCAAATTTCTAATACCTTCTGACCTCACGTCCTGTATTACTGTGTTTTTAAAATTATGTTCTTTTTTTGACATTTTGTATATTTCATACATCATTTCTCAGTCCAATTTGGATACATTCCCCTCTTCCTTTCCCTCCCTCTGCCCCAGTGTAAAACATTCTTTAACCCTGAGATGTGGTTAATATTTACTGTAGTGGAGCTGGAGAGGTGACTCAGCTTAAGAGCACCTGTTGTTCTTCTAGGGGACCAGAGTTTGGAACTCAGCACCTACATATGGCAGCTCACATCTACCTGTAACTCCAGCTGTCGTGATCTGACACCCCCTTCTGGCCTCTGAGGAACATGAACACATATGGTATAGACTCATACAGACACACACATAAATGAAAAAATAAATCTTTAAAATGGTGTTTCTTCTAGTACATGTCTAGTAGCAATGAGTTATGTAAGCTTTTGTTTATTTGAACTTGCATTTTCTCTTTACTTTTGAGCTAAATGTTGGTGGGTCCTGTGGTTTAAATATGCCATTCTATTGCTGTCTGGACTTCATTATTTCTGGTACAATGTAAGCTATTATACTGATTTCACTGTATGTAGTTTGTAATTTTTCTCATCACTTTTAAAATTGTGTCTGTTATTCTGCAGTTTGACTATGGTCATTTGTTGACATGGTTCTTTACATTTTGTCATTTTGTTAATTGGGCTTCTTGGCTTATAATTTAAATCAACATCTTCAGTATATTTGGAAAGTTCACAACCATTGTTTTCTTTAAA